>BCLG01000709.1:128292-149507 GCA_001602295.1 Zoysia matrella | reverse complement strand
CCGTCCGCCTCTGCCTTTTCCGCCCGGCCCCCGACGGCGATGGAGATTCCGCCGGTGCTGCGGCGCTACTGGCTGCCGATCATCCTCATCACGGCCGGCTTCCTCTTCCATCTCCTCGTGCTTCCCCACTCCTACCCGCCTAGCCACTACGACGGTGAGAGCTCTCGCCCCCTCCCCGCCCCCGCGTCTCGCTCCTCCCCGATTCGACGCCCTTGATTTGCTCGCGCTCTGAGATTTGCGTTTCGGTTGGATTGTTTCGGTGTGTTTCTTTGCAGTGCTCGGGATCGAGAGGTTCGCGCCGGTGGAGAATGTGGTCGAGGCCTACGAGCGGCTCTCCAAGGAGGGGTGAGCGATTGATCCGACTTGGCTGATAGTTTCTGATCTGTTCTGTACTTCTGTGATGCCCGTAGTCGAATTTGCGGTCCTGGTTTCCTCAGGGTCGGATATATTCAGACACGAGTAATCTATGTGAAATACGACTCTAATGGGCTGTTGCAGACACTTGCAAACTTGAAAGAATGCAATTGTTTGCATTATCATTCTTTTACTCTGGTATCCTTTCATTTATTCCCCTCAATATCTTCTTTACTTAACTGAGCGATCCTTTTATTGATGTTAACTTAGGCTCTCTGAAGCGAATCACCAATCAACTGTCGATATTATAAAGGTAAGATAAAACCATTCAGAATTCAGTCTACTGGAGTTAGTTAAGTTTAAAATGCATAAATTATAGATTATTTCATAAGATTTGCTTCTATGATCTATGCATGAGCCCTGATTTCCTAAACAATTTTTCAGAATCAACTTCTATAGCAGATGGACAATTATTTCAATATACATTACTTGCTGGGTACCTCTGTTTCAGAGTCCAGCTAAAAGACTTACACACACTTTTTAAACACATGCGTTCTGTCACTGGAAATTAAGAACCATCAAGACATGACAAATATTTCACCATTTTTGTCTTTCTGCAAATGTTTGGTATTGTATTGCTATCCTAAAGATATGTGTATCCACGAGATTTTTTTTTAAAAAAAAACAGCGATGTGAAACTTTTCAATGCTTTTATGTTCTATACAGATCCGTTATGCATATGAGCTATTGACGAATCCAATTTTGAAGAGGGATTATGATCTTTTTGGACTCGATGAGCATACGGTGATCTCTCTCTACCTATGTTTATTTTAACATGCAAATGAAACTTTCACCATTTTTTTCTTCTGCTTATCTTCCAGTCTAACTATCAGTTATCCTTTTCATTTGGTAGGATGTTCTCGAGAGAGTCAAAGAACAATATCAAAAAGAGCACTTTCTGAAAATAGATCTCCCTTTGTTGAAAGATTCTTTAGTTAGTAAGTTCCACTGACCAAACATTTTGTTAATAAGATAGAATATTTCCTTGCTTTTTGCTGTTTTTGACATAATAAACTGTATCCACCCTTCAGATTTGCCTGATAACGCCTTTAATGTTCTCACACACGAGTCATTCATGCTTGCTATAGCTGAAGAGTACCCGTTACTCCTAATGGTTAGTTAAAATACCCTACCTCTTTATTCATACTTCAGGTGTAAGCTACTAAGCTTCCAATTTATTTACATTTTGTGCCATTTGTATATTGCCTACTGAATCTTGCTCGATTGTCTAGGTCTATTCAAAAAGTAGTGCGCGTTGTGCTCAGTTTATTGAGTACTGGAAGCAAATTGGTATGTTCTTCACTCTAACATGTCTCTATTTGCTTGTTATTTTCCTTGGAAGAAGTCAGTCAACACATTTAGACACTTAATCAAAAAGAGAAGTGCCATTTAACTGACATGAAAATATTTACTGTGGAGGAACAAGTCACGTTGATTTTAGTCCATACTGTTGAAGAATGAACATTGAGATTGTAATAAACTGCTATGTGAGATCTAAAAACATACACATTTTTTTACTGTCCTATTCGTTTTCCTTGTGAAATGGCAGGTCAAATGTAGAGAAACTCATAGTCTGTTATAATCAAATTTTCTATCGAAGTATTTGGACATTATGAAAATTTGCCTCTTAGAGCCATTTTATTTTGTCATTTAAGGTTGACAATATTCGTGGGGTAATTGAACTTTGATGTTTAGCTATTTTGTTTGAGCAGTACTTTTATGGGTTTTTCAGCGTTGAGTTCACAGAATCCTACAAATAACATTGTATTGTGAACATAAGGGGCATTTGTCTACAGGACATCGTAAATGTGCTACATGGTCTGTACCACACTGCCCGTCTTGATTTTGTCCATAGGACATCGAAATTATTTTTTTTTGGTCCGTGGCACACTATTTCCCTGTGAACATAACTACTGCGAGTTGTCAAACATTTTATATTTAAAAGTCGCCAGCAAATTCCCTATTATCCTTTCCCTTTAATAGTATTTGATTCATTGTTTAGGTGCTCAATTGGATGGTGTTGCGAAAACTGCTATGGTAGAAGTTGGTGATTTGCAAGTGGCTGGTCATTTTGCTGAAATAAGGTTCTCCAAACAACCATTTTTTCGTAACGGTATGTCAAAAATCTCTATTAATCATAATAATATGAACTTTAAGGTAGTTAGGTTTTTTTCAGTGTTACACATGAACATTAGATAGTTTGATTTGTTAAATGTTTTTTTGTTGGCATTCTAGAAAATCTGTGTTCTCATCTTCTTCCTGTTATATTCATTCTGTGTATGCAGGTCTTCCAACTCTAGTTGCATATCCTGCTGATTGCAGACACCCATCCTGTTACGTGAGGTGATTATTTTGGTGTGACTATCAGATAAAAAGCTCAATAAGTTTGTGACTTTTATATTCTTTTTTTTTTCTTGTGATGAAATTTTATTTCTTATCTTTTCTATCTGTGCTTTAGAGCTTCTGTTATATTGTCTAACCTTGAATCCTATGCCTAGGTACCCAGGTGGCCTCTTTGTAGATTCTGTTGTTGACTGGGTTGCAACATCAGTTGTAGGATTGCCTCGGATTTTGTACTATTCAAAGGAGGCATTGGTAAGTTTTATGATTAACTCTATTTCCATGTGTTACTCTATTATATTTATGTGGTTATCAAGGTCTGAATTTTGAAGTCAACTAAAGTTATGCCTGAGTCATGTTTAGAATGATATATTTGAATCTGCATTTGCTACGTTTTTTATATGTTTTCTTTCGATATGCCATTAAGTTATTATTCTCCAATGCAGCACTGAATTCTAGACTGACTATTTCTTAGTTAGCGGCAGTCAGGACCAACGTTTTGGTTCATTTAATCAAGAAGCCTATTGTACAACATCGTGACTTGATTTTAGATGCATAATCCTAACCTATGGATGATGTGACTGTAAAAGTATATAACCTATGAACACACTCTTCCATGAGTGAGTACTGTAATTTTGCATATTGTTGCCTTTTTTATTGGTTAGTAGGCTTTACCTGGGATAATGGTTCTAATGAACAGCTGATATCATTTCCAGGGGCCCCAATTCATTGGGAAAGGAGGTCATCATAAGGTAGACAGAATTTCACTCTATATTTTACACCTCTCTATCTGTAGCTGTTTCTCTTGTGAAATTAGTTGCATTCTTTTCTATGCTATCCTGGAATTAGTTGAATTCTTTTGTGCATATCTTTCTCTCCATCTCATCTGCATGCACACAACATTTCATAATTTTTTGAAACTTCTAAATATTTTTTTTATTGAGTTTGCATGTTTGCACCTAATATGTAGTTTGCGCTACATATTTTCTCCTGAACATTTCCTGTTCTAATGTTCTTAGGAAGGATGATATTTCTTCTCTAGCTGAGTTGTTTAGTTGCTCTAGTAGCAATCCTCAGGTCCTAGGTTTGACTTCCCATGGGAGTGAATTTCAATCTGGGGTTAAAAAAAAAACCTCTAGGTCTAAGGCCCGGCCTAGGTCGTTGGTTGCTCACACAGGCTATGGTGCCACTGTTTAAGGGTGGGGTAGGGGTTTGGAAGTTTTATCGATATGCGTGAGAAGGTCTTCTCTTAGCAAAAATGCGTGGGAGCTGTCTTACTTCCCGCAGGTTGAGTTTTTTTCCCCTCATGATAAATATGTTGAAATTTGGTAGAGATGACAATGAGATGCACATCGTTTAACTATCTCTGTACTTTTTTTTCCTTTTATTGGCCAATCACAATTATTCATGACATTGTCATCTTTTGCACTCAAATTTAGGTCAAAGTAATATTTTTCTCAAGCACTGGAGAGCGTGCTGCTCCTTTCCTTCGCCAAGCTGCCCAAGAGTATTCAAGCTATGCATCATTTGCATTTGTCTTATGGAAAGAAGATGAATCCCAGATTTGGTGGAACTCGTACGTGCTTTATGAACAATTTTCTGTTGCCTATTTTATATCTTTGTACACTCACTTCATCTTTCCAGTGATATGGTCGTACTTAAATACTGGCAGTTGTTATGGATGACTCAACATTCTAACATTATTGTTTCAATGAAATGGCTGCACATGCCTTTTTGTATGCACTGTCATATGTTACCTCCATTCTTTTTTTTTTTGGTGATGTTGCTTAGCTCAAATTTGAGCTAACCAGCGTTACCAATAAAATAATACAGTATCCTTTTAGATACAATGATGCATACAACCATAATCTAATAGACAAGTTTTGATTCAGCTTACTAGTGGTCAATTTTCCAGATCATATGCACTAATTTGCTCTGTTGCTATGTTTAGATAACTTTTAGTTTGCCTATAAAGAAAACCTTGATCAGATCTGAGCTAAGCAACGTCACCAAAAAAAAATAATAGAGTATACTTTTAGATACGATGATGCATACAACCATAATCTAATAGACAAGTTTTGATTAAGCTTACTAGCGGTAAATTTTCCAGATCATATGCACTAAATTGTTCTGTTGCTATGTTTAGATAACTTTTAATTTGCCTATAAAGAAAACCTTGATCAGATAATCAGGGTTTCAGTCTTAACACTGCACGCTGACATAAAAAATGAAAAATATGGATACTCTTCTAGAAGCTCTGATTTTAATATAAGAATTTACACTTAAGTGAAGCTGAAGCAAAACATAGTTATATTTATATATCACTGCATATTGGTTAGTTGCTTACTCATTCTTGTTCATTAGTATTTAGTATTTACTTGTCTTTTCTGAATCAGGTTAGGAGTGGAATCGGCTCCTGCACTTGTTTTCTTGAAAGGACCAGGCGCAAAGCCTGTCGTACGCCATGGCAAGATTTCTTCTACTCTTCATTCTGCAATGTTTTGTATGCGGGATATCTAGGCTGACTTTTGATATCCAATTCAGGAACTTTTAGCAAGTCAGAGTTCACTGAAATCATGGAGGAGCATAAGCACCAAGGTATGTTAAATAGTGTGTCACTCAGTGGTATACTGAAGGGAAAATTGGGTTGATGACACTGAAAGAACGCGAGTTTTGAAATCTACCATCGAACTGATCTGGTACATTTATGTACCACTGAAAGATCCATTTTATTAGAAATATACCATTCCGTCCTCTTCCGTCACGATTTATATTGTATTCTTAAAAAAAAACACAATGAAAAATGACATGTTTACCCTCTCAGCGAATCTTAGGGCCCCTTTGGCAGGAGCTCCGAATCAGGGAGCTCTGCCAAACGCTGTTTTCCAGGAGAAGTGATTCCTGCTTGATTCTGTGAAATGATTCTCTGAAATGAACTAAGGGGTTGAGAGCAGAAAAAAGTAGCTTCTCTTAGATTCTGTGAAGTGATTCTCTGTCTTGATTCTAGGAGTTTATCCTAGAGAATCAAAGAGAATCACTTTCAGTCACATAATCACTTCACAGGAGAATTAGGAGTGAATCTAGAGAATCAGGAGCTGAAAGCTCTGCCAAAGAGGCCCTTACTCTATCGGTGACTCTTAGAGCCGAGTCGCACACACTTCACTGGCCCACTCTGCCTCATGTCCGCCGCCGCCACAGCATCTCCACCGCCACCACGCCACTGCAACTACCACTGCTGCCGTGCCACTGCGCCACCCGCCGCCGCCGGGCTGCGGCCTCCTCTCCGTCTGGAAACGACTACAGCAACGGCACACCTCCAGCACCAATGTCGCCGCCCCTGCGCCTCCTCCTGATTCCGTGCTACTTCCCCTACTTCTCCGGCCCAAGCAGTGCCAAGCCACGTGCCTTGTTAGTCGCAGATGCAAGTATGGTTGTACTGTATCGATTTTGAGTATCCCTGCTTCATTTCCACTAACATGAATCGATTTTGAGTATCCCTGCCATGGCTTCTCTTGGGGAGCAGTATCTGTACAGAGAGGACGAGGGAAAAGGAGGGGGGGGGGGGGTGCGAGGGGGAGAGGAGTGAGGAAAGGCGATGTGAGAGAGGGGATATGGCTTGGGAGTGGAGGCTGCTCTTGAGGAAGAAGAGAAGGGAGAGAATGTTGGGAACAGCAAATGGATCGTGAAGCTCGAACCAGGAAGCGACCAGGAGTAGAAGACCGGGGTAAAAATGTCAAAAATAACAGCGTTAGCAATCACATTTGACGGAATGGTATATTTCGAAGAAAACAGATCTTTCAGTGGTACATAAATGTACCGAATCAGTTCGATGATAGATTTCAAAACCCATGTTCTTTCAGTGTCATCAACCCAATTTTCCCTATACTGAATCATAGTATCATGGATGGTGCACCTTTCTCTTCAGTACACTCACTTAACTTTTCTTGCTTAGAACTGCGACAACTAAGAAGTGACACATCTATGGAACTGGGTTGTGATGCTAGAGGCCATTCACGTGCTGGCAACGACACAGCAATCTGGTATTGTGTAGTTGTTGCTGGTCGTCCTGGTGTAGCACTAAGTAAAAGGAGACAAGTGAGTTTCAATAGCTTACTGAAATGGATTACCCTCTCCAGTTAAATGTGTTGTTTTGGACATGAACATGGTCATTAACACACTACTTTCACTCCTAATTACTGCTATAAAATTTATGTAAAATGTAGCAGCCTTTTTTTTTTTAAAAAATTGTTATGTAAAATATAGCAAAGTGAATGTCAATCTTATATGTGCTGAATATGTGCAACCAAAAACGTACTTATTTGTGAGTGGAAGGAGTATTTTTGGGATTTATAATTTGAATGATCTGTTTGATTTTCATTATTAGTTTGATAAGTATGTCATTTTTGTAAAATTTGAATTTGAAACCAGATTTTGCGTAAGGCCCAAGACCAACTGGTGGATGCTGTTGACACAAGCTCTACTGGGAATGTGGATAGTTCAGTAGAGATATCAAGTGCAGCAACTGCCTTGAAAGATAACAGGTTGACCTTTGTTTGGTTAGATGGAGAACTGCAGAAGGTACATTGCTTTACAACTTCAGCATTGACCTTTTTTACCTAATTGTAAATTTGGATAACAGTATACTTTTTGCAGCAAATTTGTGCTTTCTACCTTGCCACTGATTATAGTGGAGCATGTGGTCCTAGAGGCTTTGGGGATGAAAATGATAAACCTGAACTTTTCATTGTCCGTTATCAAAGAAATGCAACATATGAGGCGCTGAAAGCTGAGAAAAAAAATAATCTGCTGGAGGCTATCCAAGGGCAGCACAGTAGTGATGCCTCCCAGCTAGTGGCAAGGTATAAGGGGCCAGATGAAATTCAAGAGGTGCGGATTCTAAATGTTTCTGGTGCATTATGTGTGTTCCTTTTTGACTGATGCAATCAGGTCAGGTCAGGTAGCTCAACGCAAAAAGTCAAATGCATTGCTAATTGTGTACCTCTTAACTTTGCAGATAAACAAATGGGTCTCTCAAATAATTAAAGATGGAGATACAAGAGAAATTCCTTACTTTGTAAGTCTTATGAGTTATGCAGCTATTTTCTGAGCATTAATCCTACTGCTGCTGAGGATATTGCCTTCCCGAAAGGCCGAAATTGTGTGAAATAGTGTTCAGTTACATTACACACAGATAATACTATTCTTTCCATTATTCATGTGACACTGTCATTTTCTGTATGTAGACTTCAAAGGTACCAGATCTTGTACCTGAAGAAACAAGTAAAGAATGGCTAAGAAGTACC
The DNA here is from genome assembly GCA_001602295.1 of Zoysia matrella. Classification (NCBI taxonomy): domain Eukaryota; kingdom Viridiplantae; phylum Streptophyta; class Magnoliopsida; order Poales; family Poaceae; genus Zoysia; species Zoysia matrella. The sequence continues at coordinate 141,450 of BCLG01000709.1, read as the reverse complement.
AAAAGCATCCGATCAGCTTGGAAAAGTCTAAGAAACAACATTGGTTTCATTTTCCGAGATTATCTCACTGACGTAAGGATTGGTCCAACTTTGCTTATGTCCGGATGTATTTCACTGGGAATGATATGGCTTAGGAACAACCAACCTAATACGAGTGATCAACAGGTAAATGCATGATCAATTGACCAGACAAATGAATATGCAATTCCATTCTTTACTAATTCAAACCTCAGTAATTCAAGCTGCACTTTTTCTTAATTGGCGATTAAGTTCCAGCTATCGTTAACATAGTTCTGCATCAGCTACGATCTACATTTGTGCAAATTTTGTAAACCTCATATATCGTTCTTGTTCAGAAAGCAGTAAGTTTTATGCTTGATTCATCATTTTTTTCATCTTGGAATTCTAACTGTTAGCGTGTCTCACAGGATAAAGCTCCAAAAGACAAGACCAAGAGGCGCCGCCCCCGCCCCCGCCCAAAGCTTAGTACATCGCTCTTTGGTCAGTCCTCTGACTCCATCGCTGACGTTGAACCGAAAGATGCACGTCAGTGGGAGATGACAGACTCAGATTCGGATTAACAGATTTTTTTTCCATTTCGACTTGCATCACGGTAGCAATTTGTGTAACTTTGCTGAACTTTGTATAGATGGATGGTACCGTAGTTTAGAGCACTAATGTCCGGCAGAATATAACTTAAGTACCGAGGCTGCAGTCTTTCTGATGCTGGACTTTGTGGACAGTTATTTTTGTCTCTATACATCTGCTTGTAAGCTGACAGACATGCTTACCTCAGTAGAATGAAAATATCATATGGAGTAATTCATCAATATATACTCTCTCAGTTTGCAGGTGAATATGTCTCCAGAATATGTCCGAATCTGGGATAAGAAATGGAAAACGCATATGTATTGCCAAAACCGTAAACAGCAACTACTAGTTTACTTTGTACTCGTTGATATTGTCGTTGATTTTTAATTTTAATTTTAATCATTTATTTTATTTAAATATTTTTGATAAATTTTATATATTTTAATATAATTTGATTTATTATTAAAGTTATAATCATAACTTAAAATTTTAAGCATATTTTTTAATAAAACAAATAATTAAAGTTGATCGTAAAAGTCAACAGCGAAATATTAATTTTACCACAAATTATCAGTAATTCGACGAAGGTCAAATGTGGGACAGCAGATCCTTTTTTAAAAAAAATTGGCACAGCAAATCTTGATCAGGGTATCACTAATCCGCAATTGCAAGCTAACACTGCACTTTAAGCTCTTCGCCGCCAGAATCTAGAAATTTCCAACTAGTCACACACCACCACGTTCCCTTCGCCACAAGCCAAACAATTGACACAGCGCCCGTGACCTCGCCGTCCCCTCCGATCTCCGGCGATGGCCACGCGGCGATCCGGATCCGCTGCCTCCAGGTGGCTGCCCGCGTCCGCGCTGCTTCTCCTGACTGCCTTCCTCCTCTCGGCCGCGCGGCCGACTCGCGCCCTCCGGTTCGACCTCGAGTCCGGCCACACCAAGTGCATCTCCGACGAGATCAAGGTTGGCTCCATGGCCGTCGGCAAGTACCACGTCGTGGGCCCGGACCCCAACTTCCCCGACGCCCAGCTCCCGGAATCGCACCGCATCTCCCTCAGGGTAAGCGAGCCCCGTCTTGTGATTTGGGTCGCGGAGGCCGCCCGTGCCGATGTGTGCGCGCGTGCTGATTGGGGGACGTTTTGCTTGGGTTTGTGGCGGTGCAGGTAACGTCGCCGTACGGGAACAGCATGCACTACGCGGAGAACGTTCAGTCGGGGCACTTTGCCTTCACCGCGGCGGAGGCGGGCGACTACCTGGCCTGCTTCTGGGCGCCCGACCACAAGCCGCCGGTCACCATCGGGTTCGAGTTTGACTGGAGGAGCGGCGTCTCGGCCAAGGATTGGCCCAGCGTCGCCAAGAAGGGCAAGGTCGATGTGAGTATTTCGCTTGGCTCTCTGAATTCTTACCTTCGTTTTGCTCAATTCACTACCAGTCGGGTCTTTTTAACATTGTTGCCCCTTCCAGTAGCTGTAACGTTTGTCAATGATTCACTTTGTACAATTCAGTGAACAAATTGTGGAACCAATTGTACAAGTGACAACGGGAGAGTTCATATGATTGTTCTGTCATTTTGGTGCTTGTTTGTGGCTTTGGCATGTACAGATAGGAGCTGGTATCTATGCTCTTGATTCAACGGCCTGCTGATGACAGGAAGCGTTTTTTATGGGGGTCTTATTCTTCAACTTTATATCTTGAACCGGTACTGACACCACGTACTGAGCCATTCAGTTGGTTCTCTTTTTGGTATGGTTTTTGGGTTTGGTTCTCTTTATTCAATGGCTGAACCCTTATAAAGTTCTAGAGACTTCCACAGATGTGCCTTCACGTTGGCTGTCAGCCCCTACACTCCTTGGTGGCCTGTGCCCCTAGCTGCTCGGGGAAGGCATCTTGGGTGGCTTTGCACGACAAGCTTGCTGTGGTGGCCTAAGAAGAGAAGCTCGACAAAAGGCCTGCATGAGTGATGGCGAAGGCCTGCACGATTGTGATGGAGAGAAGTGACAACTGTGGTGGGGCTACAATGACATGGGATTGTTGGGCAACGACAAACACAGTGGCTCAAGGCTGGGCTTGACGGCAGACGGAGGGAGGGCCCAGTGCAATTGGAGGAGGGCAGGGCGACATGTGTCAGCCATCAGAGTTGGCTGGGACAGTGGCAAAAATTACCAAATGCGGTGGTGTAACAATTAAATCCAGTAGGGATTCTGGCTGGCGGCATAGGGGCTAACATCCGATATGGACAGTTAAAACTCATGAGGCACGCCAACATGGATAGCCGCGTCAGCCCAGGGACAAAATTAGATTTACCAAACCAACCAAATATCAGGGACTAGACTTACCCTTTGAAAGTTCAGGGGTGAAATTGAGCTTCAGAAGATAGTTTGAGGGCAAAATTGGTTATTATGCCTAATGAAATTGAGCTTTATGTTTATGGAATAGAGACATTTCATGGGATACCTTACCATGAACACAATCTTTTTCTGTGGAAAAGAATGGTGGAAACCTGTACTTTTATATAAATAGCCACGCTATATTGCCTTGTTGTTTTTCTTACCTGGTATATGTGATCATATATATGTTGCTGATGATTTGTCACAGATGATGGAACTGGAGTTGAAGAAGCTTGAGGAAACTATCAAAAATATCCATGAAGAAATGTTTTATCTGCGTGAAAGGTAGTTCACAATCAATACAATCGGCTATGTCAGGCAGAGATAAAATTAAATTTTGTGAAAGTTCATGAAGCAATTCTGATATCACATTTTTGTGCAGGGAGGAGGAAATGCAGAACCTGAACAGGAAGACAAACTCAAGGATGGCCTGGCTGGGGTTCCTCTCACTCGGCATCTGCTTATCAGTTGCTGGTTTGCAGCTGTGGCACCTTAAGACCTTCTTTGAGAGGAAGAAGCTGCTGTAATTCTCCCATGATTCACGAGTAGATCAACAGCTCGGAGTGGCTAGGTGTAGCCTTTTTGTCTGAACTGTTTATCTGTATTACAGAGCGTGATCTGTTGTTAGAAACAATATTTGTCTTATACTTCAGAAATATGCTCAACAGTTTAGCCTATCCAGTTGATATATCCGTTTCCTATGAAGATTGTAGCATACTGAATTGTCTTATAGATAAAAAGTTCATCGTCTGATTTGGATCCTGTGCTGTCATTTTAAATTAGAAGCTGTGGGAAACACGACATTTCTGGCCTTCCTGCCTTTCAGTCTGCCATTGCCGGAGGTAGTAGAACGAGAACAGTATTGATATTGACTTGTGTTTTTGTTTTAATTTGTGCGAGCATACTTATCAATATTTCAACGAACCTGCAACTGAAACACCTGAAGCACCAGTCTGTATATCGTATTATATGAACTCGACAGATGTGCAACCTGACATATACACCCACGCAAAGTGATCTACTACAACGAACTCGAGAACAAAACATGTAGTCCACTGTAACCCTTATCAACCCTCCCTGCCTCGTGTTTTTGTCAGTTTAATTTACATGTATAGTTTCGATCAGGGCTCAGAGGCCGAAGAAGAGCGGCAACGCCAACAGCAGGACGCAGAGCGCCCGGCGAGCGCCGGACATGAAGCTCTCGGCGCCGTCCAGCGGAATCAGGGCGTTGGCGGGGCTCCCACCAAAGCTGCCCGTGCCTGGGGTGAACGACGGCGGGTTGAAGGCGCTTCTGGGGGCGTTCGCCGACGGTGTGGTGCTGGAGTTGCCTCCTGCCATGGAGCTGCACGAAGCGAGAATCGTTACATGTTAGCCGATCAGCGTTTCTGAACTTTTCAGAGAAATGGCACGTGTTCAAGCAATGGTTCTCGTGTTTTCAGAAACGAGACGACTTCAATATGTTCCCAGCTGCAAGGAGCGAGCGTGCTCACCTTCCTGCGAAGACGCATTGCCCTGAGCCTGAAATGAAAGTTCCAACGATTAAGCACACGAGAACACGCTTAACTAAGAGACATGAAACAGAGCGTAAAGAGCTCGGCTGCTTACTGGGATCGATGTTGGTCGGGGTGGCGGTGCCTTTGAAGTTGCAGGTGGCGCCGGAGTTGGCGTTGCGGTGGTAGTAGTCGTTGTAGGCGTAGGACGCGAGCGCCGGCAGGTTGTTCTGCTTGTAGCACGGGCCTCCCGGCTGGATCGCCGCGCAGTCCGCGTGCCCCGGGCCGCACGCCCAGTTCAGACCCTCCTGCAGCGCCGTCGGGTCGGCGCCCTCCTTCGCCACGCAGAACGTGCCGCCGCTCACCGTCGGCGTCGGCGTCGTCTGCAGCAGCCGCCTCTTGCCGGGGCCGCGATCCTCTGAACCGGTGACGGTTTCAGCATGGCTGCCTGCACGTTGTAAACGAAGTCAGATGGCGAGGTTACGGACAGAAACTGAGTGAACAGTGATCTACATAAGGAACCAAGAGTAACCTACAAGTTATTCTACGACTAATAGGGTTACACGATTCCAAGAACATAAACTAGTAGATATTTTGCAGCCTATAAATCGATCCACAGCCACAACAGCCGCTCCACTTTCCGGTGATTTTTCAGAGCCCTTAGGAATCTCATCTCATCGCAATAATGGGAGAAGGAAAACGAGAGTGCGACCGGAAGCGAAAGCTACATCATACGTACCACCGCATGCGTTTGTGACGAGGAAAACGAGCAGGAGGAGCAGGCGTCCCTGCAATCTTTTGTTCAGCATTTTACTACTGTTCCAGAGTCCAACCGGTCGTGTCCGTCCTGCAACCGAGCCGTACCTGCCATGATAAACAAGGTGAGCTGCATTGATCAGATGAGCGATTGGTTGGGAAAACCGGAAAAGGGTCTTCATGTGACAGAAATGGGGATCAAGACAGGGCAGGTGAGCCTGAAAGCAAACTCGTCAAACAATCATACTCGCAAATATTTTGGAGGTGGAACCTAATTTAGAAGCGCACCAAAATTCAGAGTTTGCTTGCTCTCTTCACTTCGGGCCTTCAGGCCTTCTCGAACGAGTTGGATATTCGCACAATAATGCAACGGATGTGCGAGCAGAGACGTCTCTGGAAAGCCAAGATAGTAAAACGCGTGCGTCACAATCAGACGCGGAGTTCCTAATTAATCCGTCGCATGATTCACGCCCAAACGTCCTGTTTCTGTCGGTGATGCGGCATGGAGCAGTTTGCAAACGAAGACTGAAAACTCCGCATGAAACTGGAAATATTTGGCCACAAAATACAGTATGAATCAATGGTCAAACACTGAATTCGCAGTTGTTTGCTACGACTGAAACATCTAGCCGCATGGTCATCTAATTCTGTGTATTTCGAAAGATCATGGCCCTCTAATTGTCCACGGCACTCCTAAAAAGGCTGAAGTTCTGGACAGTAATATATGAACAGAACAGGCATGCACCAAACGTTAGCTGTTTTGCAAGGGTGGAAAGATGATTGAATCACCGCAATTTGAAGATACTAAGAAAACCAAAGGCGATTGAAGCACTCGCAATTACCCAATGAATTATTGATGCAATCCAATAGATAAGGGAAGGGGAGGAAAGATAAGTTCAATCGAGCTCCTAAAGGATGCATCTGCCCAAATTCAGCAGAAGAAACGTAAAATTCTAACGTCAAATGATTTGCAACGAGACGAACTGGAAAAGAAAAAGAGGAAAAGGCACTGAATCACAGCACCCTTAACATACCATGAACACGGAGCCCTAGTCCTTTCATGACGGAAAGGAGAAATAGGCAGAATTCAGCAGGAGCACAGACTGATCAACAAGGAGATGAGACTCGGAAGGAACTGCACCTTAAACCGAGGCTGATGGCCGGCGCCGACCGCCGAGAACAGAACCGCACCGTCGCACCGGTTGCTTCTTGCGAATGGAAGCTCGCCTGGAACCCTCCTCTTACCTAACTTAACCTAAGCCCTCCTCGGTTTGCTGCACCTGAGCAGAGGCAAAACCCAGGAAGGAATAGCGGGAGACGTTGCCTGCACCGGCCTTGGCACCAACAAGTACTGCTACTAGATACTCCTCTGAGGAGGAATGATTTGGCAGTTTATATTTGATTTTTTTTTTTGCAGCAAGTTCTGCCATAAGGGAAGCAAAGTTCTGCGATAATTTGTTTTTGTTCTTTTCTTTTTGCACTGGGGCTGGGCAAACATTGCACTACAAGAAGGATCTTTTTTTTTAGAAAATGGAACATCAAGACCCTCGCCTCTACATCTTAAAGAACAAGTACATGGCGTCAGAATGAAAAAAAATATTATTTCTTTCCTTCAAAAGTTCTAGCATTATGGATGTTATTATGTTCAGACTTCAGAGGCAGCATAGAGTGGATAATGTGCGAGCTAAGACGTTGGATGATCCACAAACTAACGATCGAAAGATGAAAGAAACCTACTCCTATAAGTATACCTTTGCGATCGAGGTTTAGCAAAGGCTGGATCCTTTTTGTGTTGCACAATATTCTCCATGTCCCTTGTACCTTATCTTTTGATGTATGTACTCCTACACTCTTGTAGGGGCTGTAGAGTCCACGTGGATGGAAGGTAGTGGCCTAGGTGGTTGGCACTACCACATCAGCCGGAAAACGGAGTCGCCATCAAATGGGGGGCTCATTGTGGCCGGCCGGTTCGCCGGGGGAAAAGCGACGGGCAAACAGACCGGCCGTTCTGGGGTTTTCTGTCACCGTCGCTTGGCCGGATCACTAACCTGCCTGCTCTGCCTGCCAGGGTTTATCTGACGAACGGCGCCCGTAACCGCGCAGTTGCAAACAACATCCCACGCTACTTTACTCATCTGGTCGAGAATCTTATCAGCATGGACATGAAAAAGAAAGGATAACTTGTCAGGTGTGGAGACTTGGATCAAATTCAAAACCACTCCGGGAGGGTTTGAGATTGGAAAATAAACATTCATCAACTATTTTTTAATCCTACTCGTATTTCTCGTTCCCCAAACACCACTAAAGGATATAAAAATCCAAGCCATAAAATATTAGGCAGTAGCAAGCGTTGTTATCTTTTTCCGATGTCTAGACTGTAGATCCGAGAGTTTTTATGTCGGTAATAAATTTGTGGTTCGATGTGTTCAATACCTTCGAATCTGGTCGTCGGAGTCGTGGAAGACGATTCGACCATCTGCTTTTTGTCAATGCGGTACTCTGCGCTAGAGCAGCGTCGGTCCGTGGAGAGGGCAGTGGCGTAGAAGTCACGGCGACGTTGTCGATCTCCCGGTGACGGCGGTCGTCGTGGCGGTGACGGCGGTGGTGCTTTCTGTCGACACAGCGCCCCCTCACAGATCAGGTTTAGAGATGTCGGTGGGGTGCGACGATACGGACGAACTTAGATCCTGAGTTTTGGTCGGCCCCCCACCTCTATTTATTGTGACGCTGGTGACAGGGGCCCATCAGCCATAATGGGCTAGGCGTTCCCAATTAGGACGCGATTAGGTCAAAGACCTATTAAAGCCGTTAGGCCAAAATAGGTGGAGATCAATTTCTAACATTCTCTCCCTTGATCTCACTTTATACTTTTATCTTTATTACTTTTTAACTTCACTCATTTCATTACAGATTAATACATAGAACTGCCTCATCGTCACGATCAATCGCCGATAGACTTAACAACTACAATGCATTTTTTCTGTTTTGAAATAGTTACTATACATTTTGGACTATTTTTTAGTTCAAAAATCACAGGCTTTTCCTTAAACCTATGCCGGCAACATGTTCAATAAATACTTTGGGTGGTAAGCCTTTAGTAAGCGGATCCGCTAGCATCTTTGCGGTGTTTATATGCTCAAGACTTATGATTTGATCCCGAACTTTATCTTTCACAATATAGTAATTTATGTCAATGTGTTTGGCACCACCACTTGACTTATTGTTGTGTGCATACGTTACTGCGGGTTCGTTATCGTAGTACAACTTAAGTGGTCTATAGATGTCGTCAACTACTTTTAAACCGGGTATGAACTTTTTAACCCAGTTCACCTGCCCCGTAGCCTCATAACATGCTATAAACTTAGCATATATTGTGGACGATGTAGTGACGGTTTACTTTGAGCTTTTTCACGAAATAGCTCCTCCAGCGAGAGTAAACATATATTCGGATGTGAACTTTCTATCATCTCCTGCATAATCAGAATCTATATATCTCACTATATAGAGTGAATATGATTTTTTGTATGTCATCATGATGCCTTTTGTTCTTTGCAAATAGCGCAAGACTTTCTTTATCAATTTCCAATGCTCTATTCCAGGATTGCTCTGGAATCTGTCAAGTAACTCGGTAACAAAAGCTAAGTCAGGGCGTGTATATACTTGAGCATATTGTAAGCTTCCGACAGCTGAAGCATATGAAATCCGCTTTCATTTGATCGATCTCATATTGGTTCCTGAGGCATTGAAAATCTCTATATCTGTCGCTCTTGACTATAGATGCAGGTGATGGACTACATTTATGCATACCATATTTCTTTAATACTTTTTCTATGTATGTCTTTTGTGACAGTTTCAATACCCTTTTGTTTCTATCTCGGTAAATTTTGATTTTTAGAACGAAGGAAGCTTCACCAAGATCTTTCATATCAAAGTTTGAGGACAAAATCTTCTTTGTCTCCAGTAGCAGACTGACGTCACTACTAGCTAGTAGGATATCATCTACATACAGGATTAAGAAGATAAACTTCTTATCTTTAAATTTTGAATAAACACAGTTGTCCTTTATATTTTTTTTAAACCTAAATTTCTTTATCGTGCTGTCAAACTTCAAGTAACATTGTTTTGAAGCTTGCTTTAACCCATAAATCGATTTTTTTAGACGGCATCCTAGTTTTTCACTTTCTTCCATAACAAAACCTTTCAGTTATGTCATATAAATATTTTCCTCCAAATCCCCATTTAAAAATACTGTCTTTACATTCATCTGATGTAACTCTAAATCATAATAAGCCACTAGTGCCGTTATGATTCTGAAGGAATCTTTACATGAGACCGGAGAGAAGGTCTCATTGTAATCAATCCTTTCTCTTTGAGTAAAGACTTTTGCCACAAATCGTGCTTTATATTTTTTTACATTTTCTTGGGAGTCGAGTTTTGTCTTGTAGACCCATTTACAGCCTACTATTTTGGCTCTTTAAGAATTACTTTCAAGCTCCAGACTTTATTAGTCTTCATGGACTTCATTTTTTCTTCCATGACTTTAAGCCATTTTGAGAAGTTTTCACTTTTCATGTCTTCTTCAAATGAGGTGGGATCATTCTCCATTTAAAATTTTTCTGTCTGATAAACTTCATAGTCATTAAAAATAGCTGATCTTCTTACTCTTTGAGACCTTCCCAGGGCCTCTTCATTCTGTACATTTTCTGTTTGAGCCTGTTCTTGCTCTTCCTCATCTGTGGCGATGGGTTCTATTAGATCTTGAGAAACACGTTCCTCATTCTCATTCATTGTTGCCACAGAAAAAACAATAACAAGTGTTTGCACCACAGTATTTCGCACAGTCGGTGCAGCGACAGCAGGTAGTGTAAAAAATAGCTCTTGAATCATCGGAGTGAGCGCATACGCCCGCTTCTCTTCAAGGTCAATCTCTCGAGCTACCATGCTCCCCCTCATCATCTCATCCTCTAAGAAGACAGCATGTCTCGTTTCTATAAACTTTGTATGTCTGTCTGGACAGTAGAAACGATAACCTTTTGACTTTTCTGGGTAACTAATAAAATGACAACTTACTGTTTTGAATCAAGCTTCCCAATGTTTGAGTTAAATACTTTAGCCTCAGCTGGGCTCCCCCACACTCGTAAGTGGTTTAACGAGAGAACTCTACCTGTCCACAATTCGTACGGTGTTTTCGGCACCGACTTACTTGGTACTCTGTTGAGAATATGAATGGCAGTTTTTAACGTCTCCATTCACAAACTCAATGGTAGCGTGGAATAGCTCATTATGCTTCGCACCATATCCATCAGGGTACGGTTACGTCTTTCAGCTACTCCATTTTGTTGAAGTTCGCCCGGTGTAGAATACTGGGCCACTATTCTATTTTCTTGTAGAAACTTTGCAAAAAGTCCAGAAACTTGTCCATACGAAGTATGTCGACTGTAGTACTTCCCCTCACGATCAGATCAGACTATCTTTATCTTTAAATCGTGTTGGTTTTCAACTTCAGCCTTAAATATCTTAAATTTATTTAAGGCTTCATTTCTTTCTTTGATTGGATAAATATATCCATATCGGGAGTAATCATCTGTAAATGTTATGAACGAGTCATAACCATCTATACTCTTCACAGAAAAAGGACCACAAATATCCGTGTGAATAATTTGTAGAACTCCTGTGCTTCTTTTTACATCTTTTTTAATTTTCTTTACATATTTTTTTAATGCAATCTCGACATTGTTCTAAGTCTGAGACTCTAGTGGAGGAAGAATATCATTCTTAACTAGTCTTTCTATTCTCCCCATCGAAATATGGTCTAAACGACAGTGCCATAATTTCGACGACTCTTCTAGAGTTCTTTTTCGTTTTCTATTTTCATTCATAGACGAGGATTCGTTTATCTCGCACGCAACGTTATCATTATCGCATACGACATTCACATTATCACGTGGTGATAGCAAATAAAGCTCATTTTGTAAGATGGCAAGACCAACACATTCTTTATTAAGCATTATTTCACACTTGCCATTTCTAAAATGACAAACATAACCATCATTATCTAAACATAAAACTCTAATCAAATTCCTCTGTAGAGAGGGTACATAGAGAACATCTTTAAGTATAAAAATAAAGCCATTAGCTAGCTCTAATGAAAGATCGCCAATGGCTTCAACTTTAGCTTGGACTCCGTTTGCAATTTTAATGCATCTTTCTCTTCTTTGCGTAGTCCTCGTCGAACGAAATCCCTGCAATGAATTAGCAACATGAACAGTTGTTCCAGAGTGAATTCACCGAGTAGATTTCGAATATTGCACATATAGAGATTCATTTATAAAGGTAATAATGTTCTCACCTTTCTTTGCCATGATCATTTTTAAATAGGAGGGACAATCCTTCTTGTAGTGTCTCGTCTTATTACAGTGAAGACATTGATCCTTGTCTACTGCAAATTTGTTCTGTTGAGGCTGATAGGCAGAGGCTTTTCTCTTGTTCTTTGAGGAGTAGCTGTTGAAATTCTTTCTTTTGTTATTCTTCACATAGTTGATAGAACCACCATGTGAAGCTTTAATTCTGTCCTTCTCTTATACACATATTGCTATGCACTTTTTCAAGTCCCAAGACTCGGGTTGCATATTGTAGTTGACAATAAACGTGTCAAACTCTTTTGGCAAAGAAGTAAAAATCAGATGGATAAGAAGTGCATCCTTGAGACCCAGATCCATTGGTTTGAGCTTCGATGCCATGTTGCTCATTCTCAGTATGTGCTCTCTAATGCCACCGTTACCACCAGAGTACCTTTCATTCACAAGTTGTTTAATGACTTGTGTGGCGTATATCTTTGAAGAGCCAGTAAACTGACTCTTTATTCTTTCAAGGTAGACTGTGACAGTGTCACACTCCGTGATTGAACTCACAATTACAGGTTCAATCGTGTTCTTTATCACAGTCATACATTTTTTGTTGGCTGTGGTCCATTTTCTATGCTCAAAGTCATAGAACATCTTTAAAGGAGCATAGTCCCTCTGTCTGGTCTGCCAAGCAGTCTCAGCCTTATTTTCTTTTCTCACTAGCTCCTCAAGTTCAGTGGGACATGCTGTGGTGAGAACCCAGTCCACCTCAGCCAAGATAAACGCTAGGTCTATCTTTTTCTTTCACTCTCCATAGTTGTCACCTTTGAGAGTGGGTATCTTTTTGATACAACTCATTAAGTTGTATCCGCCTGTAAATAAATCAAATAAAGTGAGAACATAAAAAAAGTAAAATTATATGTCATATTTTTAACGTTGGTAAAAAATATGACACACAATTTTATATTATACATTAAATCTACATCACCGTTGGGCAGAAATAGAAATAATGCATAAAATATCAATTACAAAAGTTATAATACTGTTATTATCAACGTTGGTCAAAAAATAACAATATCATAATTATCTAAAATTTATTACTATTTTTCCAAAATTAAATTCTCTCATTGGTTCGAATTTAATAATGAAAATAATTTCTTTAAGTACGCAGCGGAAAACAAAATTCTTTAATTTTCAGAAGCATTTACTTTAATTTTCTATTCTGTCAAAATTATCCCGTTGGTTCAAATTTTAACAGATTTAATTAGGTAAAAATGACCTAATTAATCATTTAAAATGCCTCTGAAAAAATAGAAAAACTTTTTTTTTGGCGGAAATTGAAGGCCCATTGGCCTGTTGCAATTCGGACTAACCAACTTGGGCTTGGGCCGAAATTTCACTCTCCCTTTTGGGCCAAATCTAGCCCATTTAGCCGTCGCGCGATCTGGACCGTTGGATCGAGATCTGACGGACGCGCTCATTTCTCGGAGGATATAAAAAAGGTGAGGTTCTCTTCAACCCTAACCCTAACTCATGTTTCCTTCTTTCCAGTTTCATTTCGCGAGTTTCTGGCGGCCGGTGGCGG
>BCLG01000709.1:71210-120999 GCA_001602295.1 Zoysia matrella | reverse complement strand
ACTTAGCATATAACATGTCATTTCATGCGTCCTTTCATGCGCAATGCTATTTATTATCATTTGCCAGCGATTACTTACTTATTAGCATCATATGTTAGTGACCAATTACTAATTTTATTTTAGACATATTTATTTAGCTTATATTAAATAAATGATTACTCAGAGGCTAGAGATTATTTACTTAATCTCCTATTATGCAGTTGTATTCTAATTGTTAGTGCCTAATTAATTGAATCTTAGTTTTATATTTGTATTACTAAGAGTATCATGTGGCACATGCATTAATGTATGCTAATGCAAGGTGAGATGCACACTAATCATTTTACTAACCTATGTTTAATATGACTATACGAAGTGCACTACCTAAAACAAATAGTAGTAAATAACAAGCTCAATGAAGAGAAAAAAAACTAAAGCAGTTAATCAAATGAACTCTGATAAAACTCGAAAGACGAAAAAGGAGGGTAAAAGGATTAGGTGATACGGGCTTGATTTTAGTGGAGTGGCTGTGGGATTTTTTTATGATGAAACGATTGGCTTTGGATTTATCAGGTGTCAAAGAAGTGCTTATCTGGGGCTATGAGTCTATAAATCAAACTTAGAGAATTATGAGGGGTTTTAGGTTTTGAAACTAATTCCAGAAAATAGCTCACGCCGAGATGATCGCGTGAGCACAAGAATCACCAAAATCGAGGTTACCGATGGAAAGATATGGTATTTACAAGGTGTAGGGTGCTGTAGGGACCTATTTGTAATTATTAAAAAGTGTCTAGGGTTTTATATAAATTACAAGAAAAGGTTAGGGATCTATACGCAATTATACAAAAGTTTAGGGTGCTAGGTGTAAATATTTAGGACTAAATTGTAATTAAAGAAAAGGCTAGGGGTGTATTTGTAAAATTACTAGGCTTAAAATATAGTTTTATAGAATGGAAGGGGCTTTGGTGCAAAGTGGCATTTTCTAGAGTTTATGGATTTATTTTTGTACTGAAAAAAGGCTTAGAAATATACTTCTGTGTGCAATATGCGGGGTGTACCTAGCAGTTCATTTTATTAGACTGATAGGTGAAACGGACTGATTTCTTTCGCATTCTGGTCCATTGGATTCGGAGGCAACGGCTGAGATTTATTGGTTGACGTGGCTCAAATCTAGATCCTTGACTATGATCTAGGTGGTTCTCGTTGGTCAGATGATGTGGACGAATATGGCCCGTTAGATCTTATATAAAGGGCTTGGATTTAAAAATAAATCAAGTTTATGCTCGATCTAATCCGGGCCATTCATTTGAAATTGGATGGTGGTGATTTAATGAGATGGGCGATCTAATCTGGTGCGTCGGTTTGAGATCGGACGGCCGACAGAGGCCGATGCCCCGCGCGGCGACCGGACACAGGCGGGGCGACGGTGCCACTGACGACACTCCGCCAGAGGAGGAGAAAAGCTCGCCGCGGTGCCCTAACCTCGATGAGAACTAGCCTAAGAGAGAGAGGAGCTCACCGCGGTTCACTGGAGGAGGTTCTCGTCGTCGGGTTTTGGCTGGAACGTGCTAACAACGGGAGGAGGTGGTACGTGGCGATGGACGCTCGGTGCTGGAGTGTTGCGGTGGTGGGGACAAGCTCCGATGACCGAGAGGCGAAGGAGAATGTCGAGGGCGAACCGCAGGCGCCGAGAGGAGGAGCTAAGGCTCGCTGGAGAGTTAGAATTGTAGGGGCGGCTGAGGCGACGCAAATTTTGAGGAAAACGAAATCCACCGTGATTAGCCGGGTTTGGGATTAGCAAATGTGGCAAGGAGCTCTGGGGAAACCTCAGGCTTCTATTTATAGCCGGGAGGAGGAGGTTTGGGCTGAGGTGTGGCCGATGGCGACTTGAATGCCGGCGGTATGGGCGCGACTTAAATTCGACGCGAACGGGGTGTGGCACGACACTGTGCGCACGTCGAGTTGAGGTGGGCTCGAGGGGATGGCAATGGCACTGTGCGCACGCCAGAATGATGCGGGCGCGAGGGGACGGCGACGACGCGCTGCCTTTGACTGGCGATGAGAGAGAAGAAAGGATAGGTGGTGGGGCCAAGGAGTAAAGGCGGGGGCGTGACGTGGGCGGCATGGCTACAGCGCACATATGCCGGGTGGCTGGTCGCCGGCCAGCCGGCACAGACGCGCGGCGAGTGGCGCGCGCTCTCGTTGGCTGCGCTACCGGGAGGAGGAAGAAGCTGGCGCGGTGGGTTGGGCCGGTTTGCTGCTGGGCCTGCGGTGGGAGGGAGGAGTTGGGCCACGCGAAGAAGAAGTGGGCGGCCTGCTGCAGAAAAAGAAAAGAGGGAAGGCTATTGGGCTGTGCTGGAATGGGCCGAAAGGAGGGAAAGATTTAGCCCAAAGTTAGAATTTAAATATATCTAGAATTTTTGATAGAAGGGAATTGGGTAAATGGTTTATGAATTTTGATTAAATTCAAATGAATTAAAATTCAAGCAAATCAAACCAAACAAAAGAAAGAGTCAAACACTTGATCACTCTCAAATTCTTAATATTTTAGAAAATTTTCAATTAAGAGAGGTTTTTAGTTTACATGATTTATCATTTGAATAAGGTAAGAAAAGAAAATTTGTTAGCTTTTTTGTTAGTAAAATTTTGAATTTCAAATTTGTATTCCTATTGGTAAATTTTGGGATATTACACAAGAAGAATGCAGAGAGCAGTACACACGACCCTCGTCGCATTGTTGGTCTTAATGAATGCCATGAGGACGTACAAGAACCCTAAGTTCTTCTGCTCTGGTATATCTATCGTTCTATATGCTCATGTTTAAATAGAGACAAGTAAACATGTTAGGGGTAAATTATTCTAGCTTTGAATATTTCTTTCACCATCCGACATTAATGTTGAGAAACCTGGGTCCTAAACTTTGGTATCCTTCAACACTGCCAAATAAATTTGGGACATATCTTCATATGTGCAAAAGTTATTATTCATACAAGCCACTTAAATATTTATTTAATGTCAAGGAATCTTTGTTGTAAAAGTTGATATCTTGCGGTACGTGCTCTCTTTTGACGAGGAGTCGAGGATGCATGGCGTAGGTCCATCTGGCTGAATCTGGATCTGCATCTAGTACGTGTTCTATCATAAACCTGGTCATCGGATCACCGCTGGCTCATCGTGTTTCTAACCTTGCATACACACGATCGGTTTGAGCTAGTTACACAGTCAAGGAGGGTGAACAGGCCCTTGTGCAGGGACAAGCAGATCCATCCTCGGACTCAGACACCTGCTCGATCTCCTCATCGCATGCGGCTAGCCAGCGACAAGATCACTGCGTGATCCCGACTCCCCCGGGCTGCTAACAGCGATAGCTGGAGTAGATCATGCATGCAGAGAAGTGCTTCTATGACAGGCAGGCCAGAGAAGCACTGGGGTATAGCATGCATGGTGAACGGCGCCTCAAGGTTTTACAAGAGAAGCTCGAAGAAGATGCGCCGGCGGATACAAATATAACGCATATCCCTTGAAAGCGTTGTTCGTAAAGTGCAAACACCAATTTGATCACCGGCCTTGACGTTTGATTTAATTAGTAACGAGCACGCACGACGATGCTTTTGTCCTGCTGTCTTAAATTTGGCTTAATTTGTATTACCACATACAAAATATGAGGCATAATTTTTGTTCAGGAAGAAAACTGTATCTTCTCCTGAAAGAAAATGGGACTAAAATGCCGCTTACGTAGTACTGCTGTGTAACGGAAGCTTCCCTGGGAGCTTCCTATCCAAATAATTATCTCTCCGGGCCATATATGATATGTGATCTCTCTAGATGATATCCATGGTTATAGGAATTTGCAGTATTCGGTAGCTTGTCGTTGAGGATTCAGAACGTGAGTTATGATTGCTCTGTTATGTATGCACTGAATTATGTATGCTTTGATCACGTGATGCCTGATTAAATTCGTCGTGCAATGGACAAATTGCTATCCATTTTTATCACCGTTCAAAGTTCTACACAGCTGAAGCCGATGCTGTTTTTTGGAGGAGTCAAAGCCCTATCAAACAGAACCTTAGTTCACTTATACCGAGACATTAATTCCCTTGTACATGTTTCAGTATGTTGTTGTGAAAGGTGGAACAGGGGGTGCAGTATTTGTTGGCATGGAGTTTCCGGGATGGGATGAGCATATATATAGGAATTAAAACAAATATATTTATTCAATCAGGGTCAGATCATGCATGAGAACGACAACGTTCATGATAGTACAGTAATAATCTGACCACTGATGAGCATTTCAATGTTTCTCAACCAATAAACCCGCACCATCCATCGCCTGCGGAACTTCTCTAAGAAATATGCAGCAGCACTCTTGAGGATTAGGATGTCTCTCGCACGAGGACGGCAATGCGATGCTTCTTTCCTCTTCCTACACAACTCGGTGCATTCTGTTAAGCATTGATCATCTTGACATTGCCCTCCTTGTACACGGTCGCATTGTGTTCCAACTGCATGCGTATGCAATCCACGGTTCACTTAGCAAAACATGGTGCCATGGTAATGAATAATTGCATAACATAGCTGCAGACACACACACACACACACACACACACACACACACACACACACACACACACACACACACACACACACGAGTACATTCTTCATGCCTCGCGATGGCAGATGGCATGGTCACCAGAAGAATGCAGAGCGTAGCGCACATGACCCTCGTCGCGTTGTTGATCTTAGCGAGCACCATGAGGATGAGAGCACTATGCTCTTCTGCTTCGGTATGCCTATCACTCTGTAGGCTTGTGTTTAAAATAGAGGCATGAACACATGTTAGGAGCAAACTATTCTCGTCTTGAATATTTCCTTGACCATCCGCGACATTAATGTCGAGGGACCAAGGCTTAAAGTTTGGTATCTTTCGGCACTGGCAAATAAATTTGTGACAAATCTTATTGTGTGTGTGTATATATATATATGCTAGGTATCTATCTTTGTTGTAGAAGTCTATATCTTACACCATAAGAATTCAATGATCCAATATCTTCAAGTATAAATTGATCATTACTCATTTGAGAACTCCATATTTCAATGCTAGAAAAATTGTAAATGGTGTTGACATGGAGTTCGGAGACGAGGCGAGCATTTGAATAAAAACTAACATATTTATTCAATCGGAATCAGATCGAACAGAGCACATGGACGCATTGCACACAATTGAATTCTGGGAATGACGGTGTTTATGATAATAATTTCAATGTTGCCCAACTAATCAATCTTTCACCATCTACCACCACATTGATGGGCGGAACTAGTTTAAAAAGTGTGCAGCAGCACCCCTGAGGGTTTACATGCTTCTCGCATGTGTACTGAGCTCGGCGGTATTTGTGCTTCGCAACGTACTCTTGGCACTTGTCTCGGCATTCATCATCATCACAGCTGCATGCTTATGCAATCCACGATTCACTTAGTAAATACTCCCTACAATCTGATTTTAATTTGTCACTGGTTAGTTCAAATTTGGCTAGTGCTCAAGTAAAGGCCGTTTTTTTATTTGGCTAGTGCTCCATGGTTGATGTTGGACTTTCGATTGGTTGCAGCGTCACGGATTGCAGAATAACGGTTCCTACACCCTCTGTGACCAAGCGTCAAAAACCATCGACCACTTTCTACTCACGTGCATTTTCAGCAGAGAAGTGTGGTTCCGCGTTCTGTGGCGCTATCGGTGGCAAGAGCTATGTCCTCACCCGGATGATGGAAAACGGATTGGTGGCTCACCAACCGGAAACGTGTGGCTAAGGCCCGTCGCGGCTCCTTCGACTCTCTGGTTGTCTTTGTTCTTTGGACACTCTGGCTTGAACGAAATGCTAGAGTTTTCAGGCACCATTGTTCGTTGGCACATGTAGTTGCGGCTAAGGTCATGGATGATGCGCGTGTGTGGTGTCGGGCCTGGTTCATTGTCTGCTCGCACCTTGTCGGTGACTAGTCTACAATTTGTAACTAGGTCGTGTGAGGGGTTGTGTTGTATTTGCTCTTAATACGAAACACGTCAAGCGCGATCCTGCAAAAAGTTGAATTGAACGGGAACCACAACTATTGAACAAATGAAGTACAGTATTGCACAAATAAATGCAGAAGCTGTAGATAGATACTCCCTCCACCCTCGTAATCAAGTTGTTTTGGGCAATGATATGGTCTCCAAAGCGTAACTTTAACTTCTATTTTTTCTAAAAATATTTATCAAAAAGTGATGTATACTTTTATGAAAATATTTTTAAAACAAATCTAGTAATATAATTTTCATATTTATATACTTAACAATTTATTAATTATTTATAATTTTCTAAAATTTGACCAAAGCAATGTTCAAAGTGACTTGAATTATGAGTATGGAGTGAGTACATACTATACCTTCTTTAACCC
Organism: Zoysia matrella; assembly: GCA_001602295.1. Taxonomy (NCBI): domain Eukaryota; kingdom Viridiplantae; phylum Streptophyta; class Magnoliopsida; order Poales; family Poaceae; genus Zoysia; species Zoysia matrella. The sequence goes on along the minus strand of BCLG01000709.1, from coordinate 114,594 downwards.
TCGTGAAGGCAGATGGCATACAAAGCAGCGAACATGACCCTCATTGCATTTTTTATCTTAACGAGTTCCATGAACCCTAAGCTCTTCTGCTGTGGTATGCCTATCGCTCTTTATTCTCATGTTTATGCCACGAACACATATTAGGAGTAAACTATTCTCGTCTTCATGTTTCGTTGAACATCCGACATCAATGTCGACATATTTTAAAACTACCTTATTATGTGCAAATTAAGTTATTATTCATACCCACTACTTGAATCTTTGTAGTATATCCCTACCACGTATATTAATGTTGAGGTATCTTTGTTATAAAGTTGATATCTTGAGCCACTAGAATTCTATGGTCCGATATCTTGAGGTATAGATTGATCTTACTTGAGGATTTGTGTGCCCTCATACATCAATGTTTAGGTAGTTTCAATCTATGGTCGACATTAGCACCACTATCTATTTTCTAAACAAATCTATCCACAAAAGGTATCGGCAAATACATGAGACGCGCGTCCGAATATCATCCTAACTACTGGTAAACTGCAGATTACCATCACTGCTTTTTTTTTTACAACGATAACCATCACTGCTTAATTAGCTCATTTTGGCTCGGGATCAGGCAGCATTGACTTCCATCGATCTCATAGCAGGCAACTCGAAGTCGGTGCAAACCACAGTTCAAACCGGCATATATACTTGCGCGTGAACTCCTCCTGATCCTTTTCCACGGATTCATTATTAGAAATTCTTTAAGCATGATTTGTTTGTTTTTTGTATTTTTTTATTTCTTTTTAATAAGAAGAATGATCAAACATTGATTTTAAAAAATCAAAAATGTCATTTATTTTGAGACTGAGAGAGTACAAGATTTGTTATATTGTTGTGAAGGGCGGGTATTGGCATGGAGTTTCAGGGACGGGGCGAGCATATATTGGAATTAAAACCAACATATTTATTCAATCAGGTTCAGATCACATAGATCATGGATGAGAACAACAACGTTCATGATAGTACAGTAATTAACAATCTGACCACTGATGAGCATTTCAATGTTTCTCAACCAATAAATCCTTGCCATCTGTCACTGCATCGATGGACGGAACTTCTCTAGAAAATGTGCAGCAGCACTCTTGAGGGTTAAGATGTCTCTCGCAAGTGGCCTTGAACTGGGATGCTTCTTTCCTCTTCTTAAACAACCCGAAGCATCTGATGAAGCATTGCAAATCTTTACATTGCCCTTCTCGTACAGGGTCGCATTGTGTTCCAACTGCATGCGAATGCAATCCACGGTTTAATTAGCAAAGCGTACATGAATCAAACCATGGCGCCGAGGTAATAATGAATAATTGCAGAAGCTAGGTGTAGATAGATACATGCCTTCTTCAAGCTTCGCGAGGGCAGATGGCATGGTAACAAGAAGAATGCAAAGCAGCACACACGACCCTCGTCGCGCTGTTGGTCTTAACGAGTGCCATGAGGAAGTACAAGAACCTTAAGCTCTTCTGCTCTGGTATACCTATCGTTCTGTATGCTCATGTTTAAATAGAGGCATGTAAACATGTTAGGGATAAACTATTCTAGTCTTGAATATTTCTTTCACCATCTGACATTAATGTCGAGGAACCTAGGTCCTAAACTTTGGTATCCTTCAGCCTGCCAAATAAATTTGGGACATATCTTATTATGTGCAAAAGTTATTATTTACACAAGCTACTTAAATATTTATTTAATGTCAAGAAATCTTTGTTGTAAAAGTTGATATCTTGCACCACTAGGATTCTATGGTCGGATATCTTGAAGCATAAATTGATCTTACTTGAGGATTGTGTGCCCTGATAGATTGATTAATGGGGCCAACAGGTGGACTCGTCGGTGCCCAAGCTGGAGCCTGCAATACGTTCGTTTTCAGAAACCTTTGTTTAGCCAATCTTATCACGCCAGAATCAGGCCGACAGCTGGACTCGTCGTTGCCCAAGCAGGCAGAGCACATGGCGCTGTGCCACTGCCGCGTACGTGCAAGTACGTAGTGGCCCCTCTCTCTTTGACGAGGATGCATGGCGCAGGTCCATAAGGCTGAATCTGGTGCTCTGTCATCTCCCTCTGAGCACGCGTCTCCGGTGCCATCGATATTTTCCTAACCTGGTTTGAATGTTTCGTTGTCTTGAATGTTTCGTTGAACATCCAATATCAATGTCGACGAACCTGCGTTCTAAACATTGGTATATTTCGGCAATGCCAAATAATTTTAAATGATGGTGACATATTTGAAAACTATCTTATTATGTGCTAATTAAGTTATTATTCACGCCAACTACTTGAATCTTCGTAGTATATCTCTACCTCGTATATTAAAGTTGAGGTATCTTTGTTATAAAGTTGATATTTTGAGCCATTAAAATTCTAAGGTCCGATATTTTGAGGTATGATTGATCTTATTTGAGGATCTGCCCTCATACATCAATGTTTAGGTAGCTTCAATCTATGGTCGACATCTTTGCACCACTATCTATTTTTTAAACAAATGTATCCACAAAAGGTATGGGCAAATACACACGCGTCCGAATATTATCCATACTACTGGTACAGTGCAGATTACCGTCACTGCTTAATTAGTTCATTTTGGCTCAGGATCAGGCGGCATTGACTTCCATCGATCTCACAGCAGGCAACTCGAAGCCGATGCAAACATAGTTCAAACCGACATATATACTTGCGCGTGAACTCTGATTCTTTTCCACGGATTCATTATTATAAATTCTTTAAGCATGATTTTTTTTTTGTGTTTTCACATTTTTTTTATTAAGACGAAGGCCAAAATGTCACCTATTTTAGAATGGAGGGAGTACGAGATTCAGTATGTTGTGAAAGACGGAACAAGGGATGTAATATTTATTGGCATGGAGTTTCGGGGATGAGGCGAGCATATATATGAATTAAAACCAACATATTTATTCAATCGGATTCAGATCAAACAGATCATGGATGAGAACAACAACGTTCATGATAGTACAGTAATGATCTAACCACTAATGAGCATTTCAATGTTTCTCAACCAATAAATCCTTGCCACCTGTCGCTGCATCGACAGATGGAACTTCTCTAGAAAATGTGCAGCAGCACTCTTGAAGGTTAAGATGTCTCTCGCAAGTGGCCTTGAAATGGGGTGCTTCTTTCCTCTTCTTAAACAACCCAAAGCATCCGAAGAAGCATTGCGCATCTTGACATTGCCCTCTTTGTACAGGTTCTCACTGTGTTCCAACTGCATGCGAATGCAGTCCGCCGTTTAATTAGCAAAGCGTGCATGAATCAAACCATGGTGCCATGGTAATAATGAATAATTGCAGAAGCTAGGTGTAGATAGATACATGCCTTCTTCAAGCCTCGCGAGGGCAGATGGCATGGTCACAAGAAGAATGCTGAGAGCAGCACACACGACCCTTGTCATGTTGTTGGTCTTAACGAGTGCCATGAGGAAGTACAAGAACCCTAAGCTCTTCTGCTCTGTATACCTATCGTTCTGTATGCTCATATTTAAATAGAGGCAGGTGTCCATGTTAGAGGTAAACTACTCTAACCTTGAATAGTTCTTTCACGTTCCGACATTAATGTCAAAGAACCTGGGTCCTAGACTTTGGCATCTTACGGCATTGCCAAATAATTTTTTGGGACATATCTTATTACGTGTAAAAGTTATTATTCACACAATCTACTTAAATATTTATTTAATGTTGAGGAATCTTTGTTGTAAAAGTTGATATCTCTCACCACTAGAGCTGCGCCTACGATATCTTCAAGTTTGCGCCTACGAGAGCTGCAGAATTGAGTTGCATGCATCAACCAATTAATCTTAAAAGCTTAATCTAATAAAAAAAAAGAGCAATTCACTTGTACTCCAACAAAGTATATCTGGCAGTCAAGATCTGCATCTCGATCGTGTTCTGTCATCTCCCTGCGCACGCGTCTCGGGCGCCATCTATTCTCGTAATTAACCTGGTCGTCGTGGTCGATCATCGGATCACTTCTGGGTCGTCGTGTTCCTAACCTTGCATCCACACTGGAGTGATAGGAGTATCTGCTTAAGCTGCACACAATCAATTGGAAACGTGAACTTGTGTGCAGAGAGAGAATTAGATCCATCCTCGGACACCTCACACCTGTTCTCCTCATCGTTCTGGGCGACTGAGCTGCTATCTAAGCTGCGACAGCTGGATGAAGCATGCATGGTGAACGACTGAATGGCCTTGAGGTTTTACAAAAGAAACAGCGGGGGATAGATACATGCATATATAATGCCTGTCCCAAGATTCACGTACAGCCAGCCGACTGGTTGCTCTGTTATGTATGCGCTATTTTTAGCCGGCTACAACCAAGCTGTCCGAAATTTTTTAGCGTAACCTTGAGGATTCAACGTGTGTCGTGATTGCTCTGTTATGTATGCGCTGAACAATGTATGCTTTGACCCTGTGGTGCCTGGTAAAATTTGTTGTGCAATGGACCTTGCTATCCATTTTTATCGCCGTTACAGTTCTACACAGCTGAAGCCGGAGACATTTCAGTTTCAGCTTAGTTCACTTGCAACGATCGAGGCATCAATTCCCTTGTTCCAGATTCAGCATGTTGTTGTGAAAGGCAGAACAAGAGTTGCAGTATTTGCTGGCATGGAGTTTCGGGGATGGGACGAGCATATATAGGAATTAAAAGCAATGTATTTATTCAATCGGGGTTAGATCAAACAGGTCATGAATGAGAATGCCAACATTCATGATACTACAGTAATAACCTGCCACTGATGAGTGATCATTTCAATGTTTCTCGACCGATAAATCCTTGCCATCTATCACTGCATCGATGGGTGGAACTTCTCTAAAAAATGTGCAGCAACACTCTTGAGGGTTACGATGTCTCTCGCAATTGGCCATGCAATGTGATGCTTCTCTCCTGTTCTTACACATCTCATTACAATCTTTGAAGCATTTCGCAGATTGACATTGCCGTCCTCGTACAGGGTCGCACTGTGTTCCCACTGCATGTGTATATATGCAATCCACGGTTCAATTAACAAAGCGTGCATGAATCAAATCATTGTGCCATGGTAATAATGAATAATTGCAGAAGCTAGGTGTAGATAGATACATACTTTCTTCATGCCTCGCGAGGACAGATGGCATGGCTACAAGAAGAATGCAGAGCGCAGCGCACATAACCCTCATTGTGTTGTTGTTGTTGGTCTTAGTGAGTGCCATGAGAACGTACAAGAACCATAAGGTCTTCTGCTCTGGTATGCCTATCACTCTGTATGCTTATGCTTAAATAGAAGCAAGTAAACATGTTACGAGTAAACTGTTTTTGTCTTAGAATTTTTTTCTTTGACCATTTGACATTAATGTCGAGGAACCTGGGTCCTAAATTTGGGTATCCTTTTGCACTGTCAAATAAATTTGGGACATATCTTATTATATGTAAAAGTTATTATTGACACAAGGTACTTAAATATTTATTTAATGGGAATCTTTGTTGTAAAACTTAATATCTTGCACCAATAGAATTTTATGATCTGATATCTTGAGGTATAAATTGATCGTTACTCACTCGAGAATTCGATATTTCAAAACTACTGCCAAATACATGAGTGATGAGACAAGTCCGAATATCATCCCTACTACTGGTACAGAAAAGGTTACCACATTCTACTAACCGTGCCATTATTAATTTACGATTAAAACATGCTAATTAAGTTAATCGATTGATTAATGTGGCTAACAGCTGGACCCGTCTTTGGCCAAGCTGGAGCCTGCAGGTATACGTATGTTTTCAGAAACCTTTTTCATCAACGTCGCCATCACGTCGCCGCGCGGCGCGGCGCCCGTGCCCGTGCCCGTGCCGAGGGAGCTCCTGCGGACACGGTTCGCCTTCTGCGCCGTGCTCGTCAAGCAGAGCTGGTGCGTGCGTGCCTCCTAGTTACGGACTCGGCTCCTCCGAGATTTTCCAGCCGCGTTGCGCGTTCCGCCGGCGAGTGAGACGCTCGCTGACCCGATTGTTAATGCAGGTGGAAGCTGCTGGACTTCGCGCTGCTCAAGCTCCTTCTTCGACGTCGAGAACCAGGAGTCCGCGGTGTCCAAGTGGTCGCGGGCAAGAACCAGAGCCGCCAAGGTCTGCGTCATCTCGCACTTTGACGCCTGCTAACCTGTTGGACTTCATCTCATTAGTTCGACTAACTAATGGCGTTTACGAATGCTGCCGAATTTCAGGTGGGGAAGGGGCTGTCCAAGGACGAGAAAGCGAAGAAACTCGCACTGCAGCACTGGCTTGAAGCGGTGAGTTCTGCTGGATAACGCCGCACAGTTTTCAGTCAGTGCTCAAGTGCTATTGGAAAGTTTCTGAATTCTGATGGTGGACAGATTGACCCGCGCCACCGGTACGGCCACAATCTTCTTTACTACTACGATTGCTGGCTGCGGTGCGAAAGCAAGGAACCTTTCTTCTACTGGTCAGTGTCATTATCTGAACACGCTAATTATAGCTTTTTCATGAGTTCATATGTTAGTGAAAGTAATTGGTTTTCTATTTTTCCTTATTTTCAGGCTTGACGTGGGAGAAGGCAAGGAGATCAATCTTGATCGGTGTCCGCGGTCAAAGCTTCCGAGCCAGTGCATCAAGTATCTCGGCATTCCAGCTTCCTCGCCGGAGGGGCTACATCTGCTGCCGGCCGACTGGTTGTTGAAGATGGGGTTCTGAAGGTACTTACTTCTATCTGCTAAGTATTCAGTAATCATTTTTATTGGAAGTTCAAATTTTGTCAGATAGCATCCTGATGCGTTCTGAATATTTTCTGCAGGCTATTTGGCCACACAGCGGGCACTACCGTCCGACCGAAGAGAACTTCCAGGAATTCCAGAGCTTCCTTAAGGACAACAATGTTGATCTCACCGACGTCAAGGTGAGCCCATGCTGAAACCCTGTCTTAGACTGACAACAATTTTATTTTACTTGCCTTGTTATAACACTTGCCGATGCCAATGCTGCAGATCGATGAGCCCGGACGAGGAGGACAAGGAGTTCTGGAGCAGGCTCAAAAGCATCCCTTCCGACCTGCACGCCCTCACCGATAAACCTGAAGGCCATGGCACGGTTGCTGCTCAGGAAACCGGCCGATGCCAGGCAACTCAACCCACCGAAGCCACGACGGCTGAAGAGCCCTCAGAACATGAACAGATCAGCTGGAACAGTCTCAAACCCATCGCAACAATCACAAGCCAGTGCTCATCAGAAAACGCCGAGAAGTCATCGATCGTACGCGACGACGGCGCCGCCGTGTCCCAGAATCACCAGCCGGAGGAGGAGCGCAGCGACGACAACGAATATTAGGAGGGGCCGAGCAAAGCAATTATATAAAACAAATGTATACTTAAATTTGAGTAATTTGAGTGCACAGGCTAAGTAATGAAACAAATGGAACGAATAACAAAGCAATTTTCTTATGTTTCTTACATTTTTTTCTCTAAGTTTTAAGCTAAAACGTTTAATTATCTTCAAAATTTTCCTGGGCAAGGAGGGGCCGCGGCCCCCTCTGGCCTCTACAAGGCTCCGCCAGTGCCAGATGGGGAAGCAGGTGTCGTTCAAGTGGACCACGGGAGCCGGGCCCCGGATCGTGTGCGTCGGGGACTAGCCGTCGGAGCTCCAGCTCCGCGTGCTAGAGCTGGTGCACCTGTCGGCAGGGCCGCGTCGTGCCGTTCCCGTCGCCGAGGAGGTCCGGCAGCCCCGTGGCGAGAGGGTGCCGCGAACCGTTCACGCCGCGAGGGAAGCGTTCCGGACGCATCTTCAGCGGGGGCTGCTCGTCAGATGATCACTTGTCTGTCCTTTTTTTCCTTTCACTTTGGCTTTCTAATGTAAGTTGCATAGACAAAAAATAATAAGAGTTGGATTAAAAGAAAGGAAATACTCGCCGGTAGATCTTGTAGAGTGATACACATACGTGATGAATGCCAAATTCTTTCATTCTTTGTACTTATTTTGTACTCACAATGAAATGCAGGGCCTCTTTCTTCAGAAAGGTGGCTGAACATAGCATCGCTTGGTAGAATACTTAATTCTGCTCCACGGCATAAGCACGCACAAATGTTCTGGTTTGTGCTCATGCAGGTCACCGTAGAGATGGTATAGCAGCTGGTGGCAAAGCACAAATGTTCAGCTGCTTGATACTTCCTCCGTTATAAAATATATGCATTTTTAAGTTTTGTCAAAGTCAAACGTTTATCACTTTGACCACTATTAATATATAATTAGTAATATTTTATCATATAAAAATTATATATTTAAATTCTTAGCTTCCATAAAAAATTATATTTTTATATTTAAAACTATATATAATATTTTAAATATTACTTTCTCTGGTTTTAAATTATTGACACTGTTTCTTTTTAACATCAACTTTGACCTTCGTTTTATTCAAAAAATTTGTTTTAATGCGTAAAATTATTACTCGTGATTTAAATTCCACTAATGACAAATCAAATAATAACAATTTTTTACACATTTGAACAAATTTTTTGAATAAGACGAATGGTCAAAGTTAAAATTAAAAATCAACGATGTCAATAATTTAAAACCGAAGAGAGTATTAATAGAAGTTAAAATAATTTAATTTTATCTAAATCTAAAAATATTTATATTTTGAACCAAAAGTAGTAGAGTACAGATTGAGCATCGCTTATAATAACTTGAATTATGAATTGTTGGTACCCTCTATAAAAGAGAGCACTCTCAAAAAATATGCGTATGCTGCTATTTGTGATGAGCCTACCGTATTCCTTGGGTCCCCTTTTATTTGAGGCTGAGGCTGTAGCTTTTGAGTTTTTAGAAAGCTAACTAGTAGCTAGTTGGATGTAACTTTTCTGCACATTAAAAGCTGAAAAACAGTCTGCAGTGAGCTTGTCAGCTTTTAGTTTATTTTTGTAAAAGTTAACTTTTTAACGTTTCAAAAACAAGTTTTTTAAAACCTTATTTATTTCAGCTTCTCAATTTTCAACTTTTACAAAGAGGCTTTTAGTAAAAGGCGAAAGAATAGTTCGCTTTGTGCTCGCCACGCAGCTGCGTGCCTATAGAAGGTAACCGTCCGCTACTTGGGGGGATAAACGGGAGTCCGGGCTCCCGTTATCCGGTGCTTTCTATTGACAGCCACTGGGCAAAGGGCCCTCCTAAAAAAACTCGCCGGGCCCGCATCGACCGCACACGAGCGTCATCCGTCGGCTGCCGCTCCCATCGGTGCACGTGAAAAAAATCGCACTACTTGCATGTGTCGCACGTAACCTCCTCCGTGGACCGGGCGCTGTGGTACTAAACATCCCTCCAGAGGAGTGAGGATTGTGGGCTTTTTTCTCCCTGAACAGCCCAGTAAGCTAAGAGCTTGCTCGGTTTCCGGCCCGTCCCGCCTGACGAGGTCGTGGCACCGACCATAGCCGGCTCTGGCCCACCTGTTTGCACGCCATGAATCTCCTTTCACTCACGATAGATCCATTGCGCTTAAGCTAAGGGGTGATAGGTTATTCGTATTGTCGAGTCTGGCTCGTACAGGCTCACTGAAACTTTGATTAGTCATATACAGAATAGTTTGTTTGGTTAAGTAAAGAGACAGGCTGAGAAGAGATGACATTTGATTGTTTGCATGAATCTAAATTTATAAGATAAAAATAAAAAAATATATATTATTTTAATATTTAACTTGTGTAATTATACTTTAATAATCTTTATTTTAACTTTATAACTCTTAATCTATTTTAATATGTACTAATATATTTTAAAATAAATTAATTATTTATTAATACTATTATTAATCAGACATACGAGAGTCTGCCTCCGAAGAAACAGAACTCAAATCCATTTCTTCAGAGCCAGGTGCGCATGCGCTGTGTGCACGCCACGAGACAGTCTCGACAGCCGTTGCAGCCAACCAAACTCGTCGCGCCTGCATGCAGTTAGCCTGGCTGGCTCGTGGCCAGGCATCGAATCACCCCCTTAAAAGTGTTATCAAAAGCAAGCAGCACTGTATTTTCTTAAAAAAAAATAAACCTTACATTTTTTTCAGAGAAAATAAAACTTGCATTGGCAGCTAAGTAATTGAGGTACCAGCTACCAGGTGTCAGACAATGACCGTGGAAAGGTATGAGAGAGAAAGATGAACAGACTTCTGTACGAAGCCTATTTTTATCAAATAAAACTGGTTTCTGATTTAAAATATTGACATTATTATTTTTAACAAATATTATCTATTTTATTATAATTTATTTTATCATTAGATATATTTAAAATACAGCTAGTAATTTTACATATTTAAATAGTTTTAAAATAATATAAATTATTAAAGATAATGTTAAAGAATAAAAGTGTCAATATTTTAAAATAAAAATAAAGGTATTAATGCAGGAGGAACCTCGCCAAATTTAGGCAACAAATAAAATTGGACAAGCTTATCACATCCTGTTAAATTCTGACCTAGCACCTGCTTTCCAAGTGATTATTAGTAGGGCCCCAAACCCACCATGTACCTGTAAATAAAAGCCATCAAATTGTGCCCCATCACGAGCTGGAAAGCACCAAACCTTCCATCTCCCTCACAAGTCATGCCACAAACTAAAAAGTCTACTAGAACAAAACAATCATGGTACGATACGATGGGCCACAGCAAAAACCTTGGAATTGATTGGTTGCTTAGTCTGATCCGCTGAAAACCAGTGATCATATTGTCCGTGTCTAACTACCTTCTACTTCCTCCATTTTTAAATTTTTATCATCAGTATAAAAATTTTACTTAAAATGTTAATTAAATTAATCATCATAATGAAACAATTTATTACCCAAGCATATAATCTATTATCCCGACAACAATTTATCAATCCTCCATCATTTTAGCATCTGATAAAAATAACAGGATCATGTGACCCCTTAATTACTTATCGGGAAGAGGACTCGATTATTTAAAATAAACATATGAGTATATAAAAATAATTTTCTGAACTCATCAGTTGCATAAATGCAGTTTTGACCAGTTTGAACACCTTTTATCTCAATATTAACTATAGACTCGTTGAATATGATATGATTGGAAGGCCAATTATTTTGTGAAACACAATCGGCATCTCGTAAATCACAAGTCACGGCTCTATATTTAGCTAAACAAAAAACCCAGCAAAGACAAGTGACACCTCACTCACTAGTCCTCAGTCCTCACGCCGCCGCGCCTCTCGGCCTCGCTTGACGCTTGGTCCGCTGGTCCTAACCCTAAGCTGCCGCAAGCGCACACATCACCTCGCCACCGGCCGTCGGGGACTCCGGTGGGTACGACGGCGCCGACAACCAAGCAATCCTCCAATGTAAGTGGGTTCTCGGTGCTGTCTTTCCATGGGCTTGCTACATTTGATGGTTTGAACCACGGGGTGCGTGTGCGCTATGTCGATTCGTGAATGATTAATGTCCGTTTTCCCCACGCAGCATTCCGCTTGGTTCGCCCGTTCGTGGCCGCTGGAAGCGCCAGCAGCCGGACTTCGCGAAACCAGCCGCATTTCCATTGCGGACTCTCGGGTGGCATTGGATTGGATGGAGTGGTGATCCGACCCAGCTTACATTTGCTTTCTTTCGTTGGTAAAATCAGATACATACTTGCTCAGATATACTATTTTTTCCTAATACTTGATTATTCTGGGAGATCCCTTGCCGGCTAGTCCTGCTTGAGCAGTCAAACCAAGTTTTCAAGCCAAAAACCTTGATGAATGCTAAGTTCAGCGCTTCTCCCTCCCGTGGCCAATGCATAAATGGGATGTTCTGATTGCTCTATGGTCCTGACTTCCTTGCTTTCTTAAGTGAAGTACTAACCTAACATAGTTTGGCGTGTAGGTTGCTGAGAAAGAAACATGTCGACAGGTGACATCCTACGAGCAGAGTTATCATCAAAGACACCGCCTTTCGGCCTGAGGCTATGGCTTGTTATTGGCATCTGTATCTGGGTAGTAATTGTGTGTATACTTGGTTTCATGTGCTTTTGGTCAATATATCGGAGGAAGCCGAAGAAATCGTTTGATAAGATCCCCGTATGTCAAATACCGGATGTCTCCAAGGAGATTGCAGTGGATGAAGTGCGTGAGCATGCTACTGTTGAAAACTTCCGTGTGCAAGAAAGCCATGCGCTGGCAGTGCAGGAGAAACCATATGGAAAAAATTCAGAGAAAATGCTGGCTCACTTGGTCAGGACCAAATCCAGTGATGCTGATAATTTGAGCCAATGCAGCTCAGCATACCAATATGAAAGGGCTGTGAGTTCATATTCTGGCGATGAAGGCAGCTCAGGCAACGCTAGAACACAGTATTCTCAGTATGCAACTGTATCTGCATCACCATTGGTTGGTCTCCCTGAGTTTTCACATCTTGGTTGGGGTCATTGGTTTACTCTGAGGGATTTGGAGCATTCAACAAATCGATTTTCTAAGGAGAATATCATTGGAGAGGGTGGATATGGAGTAGTTTACCGTGGTCGACTCATAAACGGGACTGATGTTGCAATAAAAAAACTTCTTAATAACATGTAAGAAACTCTCTCTTTTTAGTGATAAAGAACAGCTTCCATTTAGAACTTAACTATTAGTATATCATTGTGCCCTCTTTAATGGGGTCAACATTTTGATAGCATTTAATGTCACTGTAGGGGCCAGGCAGAAAAAGAGTTCAGGGTCGAAGTTGAGGCTATTGGTCACGTCAGGCATAAGAATCTTGTTCGTCTTCTAGGATATTGTGTTGAAGGAATCCACCGGTAAGCACTTTCCTATTCAAATGAACTGACTGGTTTTTAGTTTTTATTTTTCGCTGGCACATTTATATGCTTGCACAAAATGGCCACTGATCCGATTGCACCCTAAGGTTCTCAATAAGTCCTCATGCCCCTTCAAAAAACAAAAATGCTCCCCACTTGGGGCATTCATTAAATTTGAAAATGCATCGGGAGTGACTAATATAAATTACCTGTGTCCCATATGTTCATTTTGCATACTGTGGCCTACAGTGATCCTGCTGAAATAAAAATGCTCCCCACTTGGGGCATTCAGTTCACTACTGGTTGTTTGGTTTTGTAATTTATTTTAATCTTCTTCCATAATTTTCTTGTCATCATCCAGGATGCTTGTGTATGAGTATGTGAATAATGGGAACTTGGAACAGTGGCTGCATGGTGCCATGCGACAGCATGGTGTTCTTACTTGGGATGCCCGAATGAAAATAGTTCTTGGAATTGCTAAGGCGTAAGAAATGAATCAATCGCTCGATTCACTCTGCCTCTCTCTCTCTCTCTTGTATGTGTATGTTCAGCTGGCTAATAGATTTTCAATGTTCCGAAATATATGCAGGCTTGCTTATTTACATGAAGCCATAGAACCAAAAGTTGTGCACCGTGATATCAAATCGAGCAATATTTTAATTGATGAAGAATTCAATGGGAAGCTTTCTGACTTTGGATTGGCAAAGTTATTGGGTGCAGGGAAGAGCCACATCACTACTAGAGTTATGGGAACTTTTGGGTATGTCTCATGTAACACTTAGCTTCATTTACTGAAAATGTGTGGGATTCATTTGCAGTAAGAAATTATGTATCTTGAAAACTATGTTCATTTTGCAAATATCTTTATGGGAAGTTGACATGGAAATTTTAAGTTATCTTCTGTTTTGTTATCGTTTCAGATACGTGGCCCCTGAATATGCCAATACAGGTCTGTTGAATGAGAGGAGTGATGTCTACAGCTTTGGTGTGTTACTGTTGGAAGCAGTGACCGGAAGGGATCCGGTTGACTATGGTCGGCCTGCTAATGAGGTGAATCGACTATATCTGCCCTATCTCATGCCTAGTACAACAGCCCATACTAGTGTCCATTTGCTTCCAATGTCGTTTGGCATCTATTTCCTCCTTTTTTTTCAAAAGAATTACAAGTATCTCCCTGATCTTAATGTCAATTTACTCTGACATGGATGCCTTACAGGTGCATCTGGTGGAGTGGCTCAAGATGATGGTTGGCTCGAGAAGAGCCGAGGAAGTAGTGGACTCTGACATGGAGTTGAAACCAACCACTCGAGCTCTTAAGCGTGCCCTTCTAGTGGCACTGCGGTGTGTCGATCCAGACGCTGAGAAAAGGCCCACTATGGGCCAAGCTGTTCGGATGCTCGAGGCTGAAGGTGTCCCGTCCCGAGAGGTTGTACTTCTACCTTCACCACCCTGATGCAATCATATTATATGCTGTTACAATAGGTCTAAATCTCTGTTGGGATCTTCTGAAGGACCGGAGGAGCCGAAGGGGTCAGAACAGCAACACAGACACCGAGTCGAGGGCAAGCTCAAGCGAGTTTGAGATAAGCAGCGAACAGAGGGAGTCAGGAGCGTCCACAAGGTACCAGTCCTAAATCCTGATGAGAGCAGATCATCATGGCAGGAACTTGTCTGGACCAGCCAGCATGGAGGAACTGGTTGTGTATGGGTGGTGGCCTGGTGGGTAGCGATAGGAAAGAAACATTTCTGGAGGACATTGCATTTTGTACTGTAGGTATTATCTTGGTCGTAGCGAGAGGGCATAGTTCTTTCTGACATCTCTCTCCCGGGACACGGATGCAATGGACGTCATTGTATTATGTGGCTTCTGAAGCGCTATGAATGGCCATGGCCAGCAAAGATTCAGTGCCATACCGGTACAGAACATTTCCGTTTGTTCTGATGGACACTCTGTCGCTGTTCTAACATCATTCTTTTACTATTTGTCTTTCTAATTTTTTTAAAAAAAATGATGCATATCATATGTTAATATATTTTGTTGGTTTTGATACAAACCTATAATCTAGTTTATCATTAAACAGCTGCAATGTTCAGCATCCTTAAATTTTAAAAAATTGCATTGCAGGTGCTCAAATAGACGATAAAATGTTGAAAAGGACAGCTGATCGAACTTATAGTGTGCTATTATTGGAAGGACTTGTGCTACCTAACTTGTTCTTGATAGTGATGTTTGGACCGACACGTAAAGGAATACCTTGTGGCACTTGACTGGTAGAAATAGAATACTTGAAAAGAATACTCGGTGCCATTTGATTGAGCTTTTGCTTTCGACTAACAGGAAAATCTGATGCCAAGATTTTGCATTAGTCCTTAGGAAACCTATAGGGGTAGACATTTGGACGCTTTGGCCCAAGCAAGAGCTAAATGATAATCTGTACTCTCTCGTGCTGCACACCAACATGTTTTAGCACATGAATTTGAATAATAAATATTGATCAATTCACAATCTAAAATGAACATGGTAAAAGACTGCTAACAAGTCATGTATCACACAGGTTAAGCAATGCTTGCAGCATCTGGGTTAGTAAGGCACTTAAAGCTTGAAGAAACACCGTATGTGATAGGTATAGGAAAACAAAATTGATTTGCTCCAAGTTAACGGCATACAGAAAGCAGCAACATTGCATGTGGTCCAAAATCAAGTAGCTTTGGAGATTTGCACACAGGACGAGTAAATAAATAAGCTACACAAAAAAGCAGAATGGATAGCACATATTTCAGATGGACGTGTCACTACTAATGAAACTTTTCATGACAAGAAGTACATTGCATGGTACGCCAAAAGACGAACCATGGCTGAAGTTCCTCTGAATTTTAATGTACCAGCCACTGGAACAGTATATGAACACCAATAACTGTCACAGCACAAACTCATAGCTCACAAGTTGCATGTATTGATTCCATCTTTGCAATCCCTTGTCAAGTTGTTGAATGTTTCAACTTGTGTCTTTGATCTGTAGAAAACCTCAGTGTCCACAATGACCCTCATATACGCATCGAACGGAACTGGCTTCCCCCCACTGAGCGCCATCGTCTCATTGTACCATTCACTGCTGTTTGACCAGAGCTCCTTGTAATCATCAAGCAAATGCACATGAAAGTGAGACCTGAGCTTGTCGAAGTAGTTATAGAATGGTTCGTTAGTTGCAATGTAGAGATGTCTCCAAGGCTTAATAAGCTTGGGCACTTTAGCTGCAAGTGCATCAGGTGATGTATCCGCATCCAAGTTGGGATAATTTTTCTTGTACTGCGCCTTCCACCCTCGGACCACATGTAAACCATCATAATCCCAGTCCATCCTGCCCGCGATCTCAGAGACGATGTTCATCAGCCTCTTCGACTTCCAAATAGCATACCAAGGCCTTTGGATGACCTTAGCTGCTCTCCCTTCGCAGACCCTGTACCAGTAATTCTCAGGCTCTTTCCCATTGAACTGCCTCCAAATGATGTTGCTCTTGTCCCTCTTAAGCTGCATTGGTGTGACCTTGTATGATGGTACTTTCCGCACTGTGATCCGGCCAGGACCCTTCTTGTCCCAGCGCTTCCAGTCCTTCAAGAAGTCCCCTTTCTCCACTACAGAGACCGACTCCTTCAAGTGCTCAAAATCGAAGTAATACCTGAAATCTTTCCCATCCACGTCCTTCCCGTCCACCGTGTGAGCCCCAGACAAACACACATTCAGATCCATCACAAATGTCCGGTTCAGGAACTTGGCCTCACCGAGCCCGCACAAGAAGCTCCAAATGTACTGGTTCATGCTCTTGCAATGGTCACCGCCTCTCATGTAGTACAAGTACTTCCCTCTCTTAAACTCTGCCTCTGATCCAACCACCGGGATGGTGTCATTGATCTCCGCGTCGACTGGCGGCGCCTTGACACGCGGAGCCTTGGATCCCTTCCGCGGCGGCCGGCGAGCTGCATTCGTCCCCGACCGGAACTTGCCGACCTTAACGATCTCGAGAGCGCACCCGTCGCCGGCGGCGAGGCTGAACCGGCGGTAGTCCCTGTACCGCCGCCACGACTTCTCCTTCCGGTTCCGGAACCGCCAGGCGACGTCGCACACCCCGGGCTTCGGCCCGGGCACCGGCGGCTCGTAGCTCAGGAACACGATGGACCTGCGGAAGAACGCCTTGGCGTTGAATGCCTTGACGGCGGCGAGCACGCGCGGGTCCGAGCAGTTGAGCGGCGCGTCCGGGTCGCACGCGGTCGCGTTGACCGCGGGCGCAACCGAGGCGGTGGTATCGGTATCCTCATCGGCGACGGCCGGAGCGGGGATGGCGGAGGAGGAGTTGAAGTCCTCGCCGGTGGGCAGGAGCGAGTCGTCGGGGACGAGGAAGGTGGAGTTGGGGAGCACGCGGGACAGCGAGGTGGTGATGGCGGCCGAGGACTGCAGCCAGGGGTCCGGCGGCTGGTAGGTGACCGCGACGACGGTGACGGCGAGCACGGCGACCACGAAGAGGGAGAAGCCGACGTTGCTGGCCGCCTTGATGAGCGACTGCGAGACGGGGATCTCCGCCACGTCCGAGGAGGACGACGGGCCGCGCCGCCGGAAGAGCGGCGAGTCCTCGCCGCCGTCGGGCGCGTCGTCCTGGTCGGTGGAGGACATCTGGATCTGGGTGGTGAGCGAGTGGGAGAGGACTGGGAGGAGTGTGGGTGAGATTTGGGGAGAGCGGTGGGTGAGATGGCGTTGCGCCGCGGGGGAAAGAGCGGTGGTTTGGGTGGTAGCCTTGCTTGCTGGAGTAGTGCTGCTGCTGCTGGCTGTGTCGGCGCCGGCGTGTTTTCTTTTTTACTGGACTGAAAGGTCGCGCACGCACGGTGCAGCCTCCCCTGCTGCTCTGCCCGAAAGCGAAGGCTTGTGAATGGTGGCGAGTCATCGCATCGCTGAGTCGTTAGATGTGCAATACGGCTGGTCGCTAGCTGTCAGCTGTGTGATCGGTTCGGGCAGTCTTGATCAGGGTTTATGATTTTTTGAACCGCTAAAATCGTCAGGGATTTGACAAATATCACAAAAATGGTAAAAACTGGTTAAAAACTGTTTCAAATCGAAAATTTAAAATTTGAATGAATTGCTATAGTAAACTGCTCAGTTTCACCGATTAGCCGCTCAGTTTTTACAGTTTCAGATTTAAAATTTGAAACTCACCAATTTTAACGGTAAGTGGAGCGGTTTTTAACGGTAAATCGAGCGGTTTTAACAGTTTTCGGTATTCTGAAATTTTTCAAATTTTTAAATTTTTTATAATTTTTAAAAAAAAACCGCTTGTCCGATGAAACGGGACCGCAGCGATTTTAATAAAAAATGTGAAAACCGACCTGTTTACCGTGGTTTGTGAATCTGAATCATCTCCCGTAGCGTACCAAATGCAGTGATGCGCAAATGCAGAGACGCTACTATGCGTGACATTAAGATTGAATCTGACACGTTGGATCGGATGCTACAGTAACAGGAGGTCAACAGTAAACTTGGAGTGAACAGTACTCTCAAATGAACAGTATCGCATTTACTGTTTAGTGTACGGACCCGCGCGTTCGTTGCTGTATCGCTCGCGCTAGAGTAACTTTCTGCATTACAGTAGAATATGGATCCTCAGTCTAGATGGCCCAAATGGCACAGGAATTTTTTTCTATAGAAATAAGAAAAAAAATTAGACAACGCCAAGTAAATTGAAAAAATAAAATTCAATGGACTGTATCCTACACATAATTGATTTAGGCCCATGACGTAGGCCCAAGTGGACCTACCTCAAGAACAAAATAGGAGTAGCAACAAAGTCACTAGGTCGATCTTAGCCAGCCCAAACACGGCCTCAAAATTCCTAGGCGGCCCATCCGTCTCTTTAATCCGGGAACGAACCTAAAAATCTTGTGCTTCTAGGGAAATCGCTACTAGTTTCTTTACACGAACTGAAAGAGTATTAAAGAGGATATGAAAGTCTGTTCTTGGAACTGAAAGTCGAGAGGGTTAACTTTCGTGGAACAGAAATTCATGCACGGTGCACTACAAGCCCTATTTTAATGGGGATCAGGTGTGACCACAATGCAAGCCGATTTGAATAACATGTGTGGCACATATTAAAACGCAACAATCAGAGCATAACCTGTAACTTTCACATCGTTGTATGTTTCTGTGCGAAGGAAATAGTCGTCTCGACTTTGTTTAGTATTGGCCACATTATTTAAAATCTGTACAAGTGCTCCCGAAATTGGCTGCGTTATGGCACTGAAGTCTGAACCTTGTGATATCCTGTTAAAAAAAAATCATTGCCGATGATGGTAACCATTTTCTAGTCATTCTAGTTTCTATATTGTCGGCTACATGACGGCTCTGAACCTTGTGAAATATTCTTGAGTTCTCTCATTTTATGGCATTGAACTTTCGAAGTCGTGGTTTAATTTTAAGTTGTTTTGATACTTGCATTCCAACCTGTAGTTGCTACAGTAGTACTCTCTCCATTTCATTTTATTTGACGTTTTGGAGACGGCACACGGAATAATAACGAGTTGGTGGTTCATTTAAGTCCATCGCAGGCAGTTCACGGTGGAATCCTCTCCTCCCACCGGCCACCGTACTTCACAGACTTTAGGTCAGACGAAAAAAATACGGAGCCAACGACAATATCAACGAAAGTGATACAGATACCAAAGCCGCTACTGATGGCAACGCAGCCGATGGCGTCGGAGCCCCGGCCCCAAGCCTCGACCTTCTCTGCCCCGATGCGACGGCTCCGAGGCCTCGAGCTGTGACATCCTCCGTCCCGACGCGATGGAGCCGCGACGCCCTTTGCCCCAAACTGCGACGCCCTCCGCCCCAGGCTGCGACACCCCCGCTCTGTGATGCGACGGTTCCTTCGCCTCGGTCGTGACGTCCTCTGCCCCGACGCAACGGCTTCGCCTCGGCCGCAAGCCTCGACCTCCTTTGGCCCAGGTTGTGTCGTTTTCTCTGCCCAGGTTCAGACGAGCAAGGCCATGATGGAGGAGATTGGGGATATCGCCTCACTATGTGTGGGTTTGGGAGGAGATTAGGGGAGGGGAGAAGCGGCGTTGAGCTCGCACAGAAGGGTAGGAGCGGCGCTGAGTTCGCACAGGAGGGGAGGAGCGGCACTAAGCTCGCGCAGGAGATTGGGAAGGGGAGGACCGGAGGAGCTGTGCTAGGCACAACGCACATGAGGAAGGAGATTGGGGAGATGAGAACAGGAGGAGCTCTATAGAAGATCCTGTTTCCTTCAGTTTCAAGACCTGGCGTTTCTTAGAAAGTCGAGAACGTCAACTAATATGAAAAAAACTCCAACGTCCAAAACGTCAACTATTTTGAAATGGAGAGAGTATCTTTTTCTACATGGATCCTGTGCAACCACATGCCAATCCTCCTTAATTTGTACTCCTCCTGCACAACATATTTGCACTGCAACAACTAATCCCTTCCATGCCATGTGTTTGTCCTGTAGAAAAAGTGATCTGTAAGGCTTGTGCATCTGTTCTTCACGCGCTTTACAGAGAGGCACACCGACCACTGGCTCAGCAGCTGGTACGCAGCTTCATCCATGCATCGCATTCGTAGTATTCTGTATTCCCCCTCTTGGTCGGTCTCCATGATTCCATCTGCGGCGCAACTTGCGTCCTGTTCAAAGGGCATGTTAGGTTGACGCTTTAGCTGTCAAAGTGGCAGCAACGCCGGCCGTTTCCCAATCATCGACCATGATCGACCTCCCGTGTCATGTAGTAGCGACCTTATTTTTCTTATGCTCTGATAATGATCGGTGGCACATGACGGCTTAACGATAGAAGCTAACCATGTATACGCCCTCGATTGCCTTGGTATGATAAGTTAATTATCACACTTTGCGTTTGTTTGGAATCATGATGTGTCCGTTCTCTTCGTGCTCTTGCTGATTGTTTGTGAGAATCTCTCTACAGTTTCTTGCAGCTGTTGTTTTTGTTTCGAAGTACGTCTGGTGGCGGTGCCAGGCTCTCGGTTTGGCAAAAGCATGAGATTTCTTTGGAGTACCACGGCAATGGAAAAGAGCCTGAAGCTAGCTTTGTAAACATATAGTGAATCAGTGATCGTGTAAGATGGTTTGAATCCTTGAGATTGCTATCAGTTCAAATCATGTTTAACAGGAAGAACATCTGTAGTAACTCGCAGTCCAAGCCATATGGTCCCAATGCAGCTTATGATTGCAGTGTTAGTGTGTTACCGGCTTGATCTTGATAAGAAACTGATGACTACTTAGAAATAACGACCCTTTTGCAGAAAAAAAACATTATAAGGTCGTATATATGCTCTTGCAATCATCAGAATTAACTAGGGAGTTGGACGAGCTGAGGGCGGAACCAGAATCATAAAGGCAGAAGAGTGCATGCCGAGTGCCGACTAGGCATGCCAGGGCCAATTTTATATCGGTGGTGGTTGAACTGGAAAGCATGTGTCAAAGGGCAATCAGGCCGTAGGGCGCCGCTGGGTCGCTTCCCCGCCATTTCTTATGCTCCTCCGATCCCCAACTTGCTTGGCGCGCACGATCGAGACGATCGATCCGTTCCATGTGCTGCCGTGCCGCGCCATTCTTTCTCTCTCCGCCTCGCAATTATTCGTTCGCTGATGATCGATCCGCAAGCTCGCGCTGGATTAATTTCCGCGCCTATATATACGCGCGTACGCTCCCCATGTTTCCCACAGCTCAGTGATCGAGTCGATCAGCAGCTTGCATTGGTTTTCGTTAGGTAGTCGCGTCCACTTACATACGCTTGCTGTTGCCACCGAGTGCGAGCTCACATGGGCCTCGACGTGCTCACGGCGAGGGATGACCGGCTGCCGCGCTCGGCGTGCCGGTACCAACGGCTGCGCGGCGACTGCGGCAGCCCGTCGTTTGGTGCCGGGAGTGTCAGGGTCCGGCGGCCGCTGCGGCTCCGGAGGAGGGCCAGCAACACTGCCGGCAGGTGGAGGACGGCCACCAGCAGCGGCAGGAGGCTGCGACTTCTGATGTTCCTGGTGCCCGCGGCGCGGCGTGTGGCCGCGCTGCTCGCGGAGCTGGTGCGGCGGCTCGCGCTGGCGGCGAGCGACGCCGCGGACTGCCCGGCCATCGTGTTCTCCTCGCAGTGGGGGCTGCCCGTGCTGTCCCACTCCGCGAGCAGAACCGGCGGCCGGAGCGCCAGGCTCCGGGCGTTGTACCTCGAGAGGAGCCTCTCCACCCGCTCCAGCTCCGGCGCCCGCTCGCCTTGCTGACCACGGACGCCAGCCCGGCGCCGCGGCGTCGCAGCGGGAAGTCATGTCGATCGTACTACCAACTACGGACTGCTTGCAAGCCCCCGTGTAGGAGTAATCGTCTTAAGGCTTGTGATTGTACGCCGTGCACATGGCTGGAGCGCCTAGCTTGCAAGACTGTGCACCGTACTCTCCAAGTACTTCGCGTACGTTTAACTAAGCCAACTTGCGGTTCAGTTTTGGAGAAAAAGAAGAGGCCGCGTTGTACGGTTCGGAACGTTATTTGTTTGACACAAGCATTCCGGCATCGTTGATTAACAAGTCACTGCATCGGCATAATGTGGCATGGTTACTGCATCCTTTAAATACTGGCAGTTTGGCGCCAAAGTGCAATGCCCAAACAAGCCAATCGCAAATGGACGAGACAATGAAGCCGGACCGAAATTGATGCGTGCGAATGGGCCGGATCTAGATAACGCAAGACCAATAGATGAGGCCTCATGATTCTGTGAATTCTTTTTGTTCCCGGGAAATGTATGTATTTTCTCTCCAAAAAAAATTGAAACTGAGTCGCAAGTAAAAAAAAAACAATTGAAACTGAAATTCGATTTGACGGTTCAGTTCAGTGATGCAGCAGATGGCAGCAACATCAGCGGATACGGCAGACGGCGGGCAGGGGCACGCCGCCGGCACGTGGGGGTGCCCGGCGCAGGCCGACGCCGGCAGGCAGACACTGTGGCTTGCTGCTGGTTCCGGCTAGCTTGCGGGAGTGGTGCAGGCCTCTGCCTGCACAGCGACATCGTCCATGGCCCATGGGAATAGGAAGCAGGCACCACACGATCGATGCCGACGGGGTTTTTGTAGAGCTGATCATAAACCACCGACCACCATATAGGAGTACTTCGTATGTTGCACTGTAAAAACAAGATGTACGTTGCGTGCTGTACTAAGAACAATGAGATCAAGTTTTTAGTGCTCCTTTAAAATACAGGATTTTTACTATTGAAATTTCATACTAGGAATTAATTTGATTTTACAGTAAGAACAATAGAGGAAAAAAATCCTTCATTTCAAAGGAGATCACTGACAATGCACAAGGGTACTTCACTGACAGATATTCTCTGAAAGTCTAAAGGTCAGTACAAACTCTTCTTTGTTCCAACCTGCAAGTTTCATCCCTTGTTTCAGCATGCAAGCTTCATCAGCCTCCGGACGGCCTGTCAAAGCAAGGTACAGTACTCCAGTAAAGTGCAAAAGGGAGCGAAGGAAAACGTCATGGCAAGCAAAGAATCGGAGGCCACCATCTGTCTCTGCTGTCGTAAACAGGAAGCTCCACGCTATGCGGTCCAACTGCAGGAGCACAGTGCTAGCAGCTGATCTCCACCGTCTCCTAGCATAGGTTCTTTGCTTCCTACTCCTGCAACCACGACCGCAACGCAAAAGCTCCTTTGCTTCGACGACCCGGCAGCGGCAGCGGCAGCAGCAGCAGCGGCGGCAAATCGTCGTCGGTGCCTTGCGTCTCACCGTGATCTACTACCGTAACCCTCACATGCCTCTCTGCAGCTGCTAGCGTTGCATAGAACCCATACACATATCACCGAGATCGACCGGCCCGGTGATCAAATCGCCATGGCTCCTAGTACTCCGAGCTAACCAAACGGAGGCTGTAACTTTGCTACCCTGACGAGCAGGCGACGTTGCCACGCTACCGGTAGTCGATACCCAGTAGGAGTACTACGAGCACGCAGTTATTCCTGCAGCTGGGGGCCTGGACTATGGACACAGAGCACGGCGATCGGACGCCGCGATGCATCGTTGGGTTTGGGTGCGTGTCGTGCTGGTGGATCGGTTCGTGCTGCCGGGAACGGACAGACGGGTACTAGGACGAGTTTGGATTCCAGCAGGGAAGGTTCACTTGCTCGTCACCGTCAGTGTCTCGTCGCCCGGCACTGCGGCAGGGAGCAGCTTGTGCACGGGTCCTTTTCAATTCTTCGTGTCCCCGTCGGTACGAGACACAGAGCACCGGCGCACAGTCGCCTGAAGGGTTTCAGGGACTGTTTGCAACTAAAAATTGGCAGTTGAAAACGGCTCCATTGATTTTGTCAGAAGTACTACTGCGCGCGTGTTTCCAGTCGTAAACCAAGCCAAAAGGACACTTGAAATCTTTGAAACAAACTTTGATAACATGACCTTATATTTTAGCAAAGCGATACTAATATCTTACTGACTCTTGTCCACTCAACTCATGGTGTTTGCAACTTTTCTAAAATTTAAAAATATATGATCTCAAGTTACTGGTAATGGGTTCATTAGTGATCTGTGGTTACATGTTAGTAGTAGTAGCAGTGCATGTTCTTGTTCATCGTGAACTATCGTTTTTTTTTCCCAAATTTTAAATTATGGACCCTGTTACCATGGATAAGATAGACGGAGTAGTAGTAAATTTTCCATTCCTTGGTGACAGTAAAATTTTCCTGTTGTAACGTCCCGAGGCCATAAAAAAGGCTCACGACCGACCACGCGATACGTGAGTTCCCCCAAACCGACCGACCACGCGATACGTGAGTTCCCCAAACCGGAACACACGGGCTTAGCAGAGAGTTGTGGCGGACTGGCGGGTGACGGCCGGGGATCTAGATCTCCGCGACTCTCCTCTCCGCGCGCGCGCCCGTCTCCCTCGCCGAGTCCAAACCTAGCTTCCCCGAGCTACTCCCGCCCCCACCGCCGTCGAGCGCCGCCACAGGTCCCAGGTAGCGGCGCGCCAAGCGCGGCGGCTCGTGCAGCCTCGGGCAAGCAGCTATACCAGCGGCTCGGTTTCGTGCGGCTCGTGCGGCCTCGGGCAAGTAGCTACAAGCCGGCCTCCTCTCTCGTCCTCAGGTGGGGCTGAGCTCTCCTTCACAATCCTCTAGTCCTTTTTCCTTAGTTGGCATTTAAGCGGGGATGTAGCGGGGAGCGGGGACGGGGGAGTTTCCTTTCAATCGTGGGATGAGGATGAGCGTACATTCCTCCTGGAGCGGTAGTCCCTCCTAACATCAAGAGCGGCAGGCGGCGACGCCACCAATGCCGGCCAGCGTCCGCCTCTGATTTCAACTGAATCCCAGTTCTGCATTGGGTGGGCTTGAGCCTTGGGTTAGACAGAAGGAACCAGGTAGCAGGCTAGAAATGGGGAAGCGAATCCCAGTCAGTGCTATGAGAATGTGAGTTCCGGAAGTGGGTGATCAAATCTGTTGACAGTTATTACTGTTGATTTAGCGGGTAGCTGATCATCAACCTGGAACGACGGTTGATTGCATCCTAGATGCCTGGCTAATGTGAAAACTAATTTCACGATGCCACATTGTTTACTTTCCATGAAAATTTGATAGTGTCACGTGAATTTGCTACATACTGATGAACAGCATACAGATTGTTGTTGACAATGACTACCATGTGGACAAGACCTATGTTCATGCAATGTCTGCTTACATTTTTTTACCTTGCTAATGTGAGGTTCTATCTGGATTGTGTTGGATCATGTGATTTTTTTCACTTATCCAAGCCATTCTCTATATGATATTTCTTAGATGGGAGATCTATTTAATTCGTTTGTAACATTACTGAGATTTGTCTTTGTTGTTAACATTATAAAATACTCATTTCCTATTATCTATCTACACATTTAATCCTATAACTCTGCACGAACATGGCAGGTCTGTCGTAATTTTTCTTAGGCGCTAGAAGGTCAGTTGCACTTTTGTGGTGGATTCACAATGGCCTACGATGGAGATGGGGAACAAACCCAGGATTATCTATTCAAAATTGTTCTGATTGGCGACTCCTCTGTTGGCAAATCAAACTTGCTAGCAAGATTTGCAAGGAATGAGTTCTTTCCAAACTCTAAATCCACTATAGGAGTGGAGTTCCAGACGCAAAAGTTGGTAATCGATGGAAAGGAAATTAAAGCTCAGATATGGGATACTGCTGGACAAGAGCGCTTCAGAGCAGTTACATCTGCTTACTACAGAGGCGCTGTTGGAGCTCTGCTTGTTTATGATATTAGCAGACGCCAGACTTTTGATAGTGTTGAACGATGGCTTAATGAACTGCACAGTAAGAACCTGTTTTTCCCTAGTTTCTTTATCATACAGCATACTTTAAAATTATTCCATCATCAGAGTACCTAGTCAATAACTGATCAACTGAAGGTCAGCTATAGGAAATGCATCTCGGGAGCTAACATGCTTCAGTTTTAAGTTCCAACACTGGTTGATTATTTTTCTTTCTGTGTTAGTTTCCTATGTTTTTGACGTGTCCTTTTCACTCAAATTAATTGCTGGCAGCTCATTCCGACATGAATGTGGTCACAATTCTGGTTGGCAACAAGACAGATCTCAAGCATGCACGGGAAGTGAGCACAGCAGAAGGCCAAGCCTTGGCTGAGGCTCAGGGTCTATTCTTCATGGAAGCATCAGCCCTAGACTCATCAAATGTTGCAGCTGCTTTTCAAACTGTTGTGAAAGAGATCTACAGCATATTAAGCCGGAAGGTATTTCAATCACAAGAGCAGAAGAAAAGCGAGCTTCAGTCATTAAGCAATGGGAAAGCTGTGGTGCTGCAGGGTGAGGTAAATGAAACAAGCAGTGGTGGGAGGTGGTGCTGTTCATCATAGCCTGTAAGATCTGCCTTCTTTTCTCGTTCTCTTGGCATGGTCGTAGGATCATCACGTCCAATTGTTTGCTGTTGAATCACCAAATACTTGCCTGATGAATCTTTCAATCCAGGACTGCCAGTGGTGGAAATGCTCTAGGACTGGGAGACACATCCTGGCTATGTGATGGTGCAGGTCTTGTTTGTGAAAAGTTTACTTTTCCATATTCTTCGAGAGTAAGCTGGCGAGGCTGGTTGTATGAAAGTTGTGTTTCCATCAGAGGAAATCAATGTATAGTTCAATTGATGCTTGGAGGGATTGGTGTACGTGATTGTGTAAAGAGAAATGGCGACCAAATGTCTTTTGACATCATTCTGGTCCGAGAAATTGTTATTTCGTTCTACATGACACCGGCACACCATACTCCCAATCTGTCAGTCGATGTACGATCGATAATTTTGAATTTGTTGCATTCGTTTTGAAACAGTAGAAGATAATACTCCCACAATGGCGAAACACAGTAGTAAACTCTTTGCGTTATCGCAATAATCAAATGATGCCTGTACCTAGTGTGGTCGAGTATTTCAGGTATACATAATTTACCAGTCTCACTTGTCCGAGTTCTCAACTTCTCATCGACTAATCCATTTCTTCACCACAAGCAGACTAGCATCTTTTTTTTTCCCTTATCATTGCTTTGTACCAATCAAATGGATGCCTCTTATGCCCTTCGATTAGAGTCAAGAGTTTTCATAAACACTATAGATTTGAGCTGCATTACATAAACTGATAAACAATGCTGCTAGCAGTCAAGTGATATTGATCAACTTAAAAAACAACATATTGCTCAGTTCTATCTTCAAACTGGGAAATACATGGATCGGGATAGTGATTTAAGTCTACAGAACATCCAAAAGGCATACTGAATATGGTCCAAAAACAGCACCTTTTGTATTTCACATATATACAAGTCCTTGGTATCTTTCTTTGCTCTGCCTCTGCGCTTCAGAATCTGTTGATGTGCGACCTATGAATGAACAACAGAACAATGTTACTAGTAGAACTTATGAAATTTACATATACTAAAAGAAACCATGAGCCTGTAAACAACATGATTCAAGCATTTCATGTAAGTGTTTGGTAACTACTGTAACATATAATCGTAATAACATGCAACAGAAGATACCTGAATTAACTTTAGGCCCATAATAATGTGAACAGAATGTTAAGGCAACAAATGGACAAATGAACACAGCAACAGCGTTATCAATAGTTGAATACAGAACGAAATGTCCAAGAGTTGAAAGAAAAACTTGCATCATTTTACCTAGGTTTTTCTCATTTCCTCCCTTGGTTTCATGTAGGATCTCTATTTTGGAGTGTCACCACTTGAAGTTCTCCTCTGAGGTACATACTCTGCTGGAAGCTTCTCTATTCCCTTTTTTATTATGACCTTTTTCATGCTTGTTTCTCCATGGGAAAATTTTGGAAGTTTGTTTTTCATGTTTTCTGGAGCCAGAGTCTTCATAGGCTGAATATCAGGATATGATCTGGAACTAGCACATTCAGCATGATCCGGGATGGCGTTTGAAATCTCACCAATCTGCTTATCTTTTCCCTCATTATGTTCTTCCAAAGAAAGCTACAAAAAAAAAAGGATACAAGTCAAAACTTGACAAATGTGTTTTCACTTAAAACTGAATCAGGAAAAGGGTTCTGCAGATTTCCATGCATCTTCATTGAGGAATAGTAAAACGATGACCGCAAGCATGTTGGTAAATTAGATGGGTCCATGATAAGAAGCCGTCAGCATAATTCGCACCCAATCATGGTGGAATGACCTTTATCATTTTGGACGGACAGTCTTAAATTTTTGTAGTGTAAATCAAAATTAGAAGCAGGCAAAAATGTGCGCTGGCAGGAACAAGAAATGACAACAATCGATTGTTTGGATGAACAGTACTTTGTTAATGAGATTTGGCAAACCATGATGGCATGATTATCAGGTATTGAGGTGCAGCATGCTCACCGAGTGAAACTGCTTATGAGACGACCGCTCCACAACCTCGTCCTCGTGGGCTTGGTTTGCAATGATAACAAAATCGTCCTCCAACCCAGCCGCCTGTATATCACTCTCAAGCTGCTTGGCGATATCTAGGTCAGTCACCTCCTCGACCCGCGTCACCACCATCTCCGTCTCCGCGACCTCCACTGAACCAATCGTGACACCACTCAAATTGTAAGCCTGCACTAAGAGTAAAATTAGCTACCTCCACACGGACGAAATGGCGCAGAGCATAGCATTGAAGGAACGGACAGACCTTGACATCTGTGGGCAGGCCGGAGCGCGCAGGACGGTGGCTGGGAAGGAATACAGCGGAGGCGCCGCCGCCGCTGGATGATAGGGAGGGACGGAGCTCGCGGAGGTGCGGGAGGTAGTCGTACCCGTCGTCGGGGAGGCCGAGCTCCAGGATCTCGCGCCGGACGTGCTCAGGGAGGGCATCCCCTACCTCGTCACATATGGCGGGGGGTCCGGAGGAGGAGGAGGGTCCCACACCGTGGCCGTGGCCATCGTCGTCAGCGAAGCCGGGGACGGTGTAAGGGTTGTCGTCGACCCGAACGAAGACACGGTCGGAGGCGTCGGCTGCGCCGGGGCGCGGGCAGAGGCGGAACGTGGCGAAGTTGCGAGGCTTGCGGTTGCGGCCTCGTCCCATGGCTAGGCTGTAGCGGTAACGCCGGTGGCGGCTGAGGGAGGCGTCGCTGCGCCGGAGATGAGCAGGAGCACACCATACGAATGAGTCCAGTTACGTATGGGCCAGGCCGTGGTCCATTTCATGGTGGGCCGGGCTTCCATTTTCTGGTTAGGTTGATATCATATTTTTTTTCAGGGAGCGAGGTAGCCAGGTAGGGGAACAATTAATTAATTTAACGTTTGTTAAATTCCGTGATATATGTATTATTACAAGTTTACAACGATAGTTTCAGATCTTCCAAAATATTTATTATTTTTGGAATATGTAGCATATTACAGTGCTTCACATAATGCAGAAGCATGACAGAGTTCTTCGGATCATTCATCAACCCTCGGCCGCCACAGCGTCCATTTCGACGGACTGGTTCGCTCGGCAGCGAGCAAGCACGCGACGTGCGGCCCTGGCGGTCTCGTGCTCCCGCGACTACGCGAGCACGGTGGTCTCCGC
This sequence comes from Zoysia matrella, assembly GCA_001602295.1. Classification (NCBI taxonomy): domain Eukaryota; kingdom Viridiplantae; phylum Streptophyta; class Magnoliopsida; order Poales; family Poaceae; genus Zoysia; species Zoysia matrella. The sequence goes on along the minus strand of BCLG01000709.1, from coordinate 84,721 downwards.
GGTGGCTGGGCGGAGGACCGTCTCGGCTTGCTCGCCGCCGCCCTCCACCCAGAGCTCCGGCAGCGCCTCCTTGATGTTGTGAATGCTCTCCAGCGCCAAGTCTGCCCCTGGCACAAGCGCTGAGCTGCCCACCTGCATCGCAGGGCTTTTAGTCTAGTACTGTACAACTCTGACGAGCGTCGCATGCACAGTGAAACCTGAAACTGAATGCTTCGCGTGCGTAGAGTTCAAGCTTACAATGACGGTGTGGAAGCCAGCCGCCTTCCCCGTGGCGATGTTGCGCGCGCTGTCATCGAAGAAAACCTGCCACGTACGCGTCCGAGTCGACCACAAAGTTAAGTTCTTTCACGATGGCTGTAAATGGAGAAATCAAAGCGGTTTCTCTGCTCGAAAAGATCGATCACTCACCGTTCTCTTGGGGTCAAGGTTCGCGATCTCTATGACAGCCTCCATGGACTCCAGGGAAGGCTTGCACAGGACTGTCCTTCGAGGAGGAGCTGCAGCGTCAGAGCCAGCTCTGCTGCCTCCGTCCGTGTCAGCGGCATCATCTGCATTCTTCGGGTTCAGAGTCTCGAAGCAGATGATCCCGTCGAAGCAGTCCTCTAGCCCGAGCTTCTCCAGGACCCTTGCAGCATGGGCTTTGTCAGAGTTGGTGAAAATCTGCAGACCGGAGGAGAAATTTCAGGCTGTAACACTGATGCAATGCAGAAGTAATTGTCCATGCTGATGATATGGAACTCTGGAAGAGAACTCACTATCTTCCTCTGCGGCAGAGAAAGCAGCAGCTGCCTCAGGACAGGGTCAGGCTTCAGCTTCTCGTACGGGAGGGTTCCATGGACGCAAGCGTGGAAGTCGTCGTAATCGAAATCATAGCCCAAAACCTGTTCCATGAGAACAATCGGAAAGCAGAAATAATGTGTCAAGAGACTGCGAAACGAAGCTCCTGATAAACAAAGTCTCAATGTTCAGTAGTAGTAGCGAGAGGGGCATGCCTTCAAGCCAGCCATTGTAGTTCCATACTCCTTGTACAGATCTAGGCACATCTTGGGAACTTGGCTCTCCTCAATCTTCAACTTGTTCAACATATAATCTGCGGCTCCATTCGGTCACTCCAAATATGTTAATAATTTAAAACTTGCAGCATTTGAACTGTGGTATTGGATCACGATGTATGGTACTTAGTAGCACCTATTATGTTCTTGCGGCACGCTAAGTTGATCCCCAGGCTCAGTGGGTACAGAGTGTCATCCATGTCTGCACAGTAGTTCAAGAGGAACAGAAGAAAAATGTCAGATTTAGCTTCTTCACTTTGTCTGAAATAAATCTGGGGAAGAAATGATATCTGTAAGGTCCTTACCAAAGAGCAAGCAATCAAATTTTGCTCCATCAGCGTATGAGTCCATCTTCACAGATTTTGGGCTTTTTTTGGAAGAAACTATGGGGATCTTCCCGGATTTGTATCTGAAACAAACAGTTGTTATACTTTCGTCACCGTCAGTAAACTCTCGGTTCATATCCATTGGATGGGAAGTGCAGAGCATGCAAGGAACCAGTTCAACTTTTGTTCAGGCAAGTCGTTCTTCTGTTCAAGATAATTTACGGTTGCATTATCACTTTACTAGTATTATATATAGCTGAAACTGAAAGTGGTATCAAACCAAACAGAAGAGTAGATAGCAAACTAAAGATCAACACTAATAACCGGAGACAAGAAATCAAGCTACAAGATGTGATTTCAACAACAGAAACTGAAGGAGAAAGAAGCAGCACACAAACACCCACAACCACACAATAACAACGATAAAACAAAAAAGGAAACAACGAAGAACTGGAAATATACCTAGAAGATGCTGCTACCGGGAAGCACGATGCCCTCGTCGATGCCGCTCCCCGTTGCCACGACCCCCCTATTTATACTGAAAGTCTGAAACCACTGGTCAGGAGCCGTCGATGGCTTCGGTTTGTTGGAAGCTGACACACGCGCGGTGGCGACGCCAGTGGGGGTCGACTGAGGGAAGCATATCTCCTCCACCGCACCTGCTGCTAACTTATTAACTTCTGCTTTGCTTGGTGTCATTGTCCACCAGGAATCTCAGAGTGCTCGCCGACGCGACGGCCAATTCCTTCCTTGGATGGAACAACGGGCGTGCGGCCGAGTGCCTGATGCTTTGGCATGGACGCAACTAACCGACCTTGTAGATGATGCGGCCGCGCCGTGATACCAGATCAGTACCACGTGGTGAGTGCTGCTGGAACGAGCGTGTTGAAAACGACTGGCTGTGGTCGGTTGCGTTTACATCGCACGCGGTAATAGAAACGCGTGAACCGTGAATGGCATTTCCTAATGCCGTTTTTAGCGTGGTCTGTGTGCTTGATTTGAGCTGCCTGCCGTAGTCGACTTCTCTTATCACAACTGATTAACGTGCTCTGCAGTATCTATTGGAAAAACAGTCTCTGACAGGCTCTGGGCTCTGTATTTGCCAGTACTAAGAAGCAACAGAAATATGTGGTGCGTGTATATTCCTGACCTGAGGACGGCTTTAGTTAGGCGGTGGAGTTGAGCTGCCTGGCCACTGATTGATTGAGCACTGACGATGGCTTTAGTTAGGGCACTTTGGCCTTCGTCCGGATTCCAAGTAGCCAGCGCAAAGAAAGCCTAGCCTAGCCTGCCTTTCCTTTCCCGCTGAAACATGGGAGGAACGTCGTATGACACCATGGTGCCCGCTGCGTCGGACACGGGACTGTTTACTCTCTTTTCACCTAGCTGCGCGCATCAAAGTATGAAAGACGTGAACACTAGTGTGTAGCAGATGTGAACATCTGTGAGACGCAACCGGACTGAGCTTTTGCTGTATATATGTGGTCGGTTCAGAGTTCAGAGCCGGGGGAGAACGGCTCTTTCTTTTGCAGGGTGTGCTGGATCGAGCAAATCTGTCAAGAGATTTGGTTCGAGGGGTGAAAAGTTGATGGAGTGTGACCTGTATTACGCTCGGGTAATCAAAGGAAAAGACTGCTGGAAGGAAAATGAGAAAGGCTAAGAAAAAGAGAAAATTGGAATTGCACCGGGCAGAAAAAGTTGGCCCAGTTTTGTGAGAGACTACACTAAGACTGCATGCTAGGGCCTAAAACAAATAATTTGTTTAAACATTTACAACGTTTTGTGGCCAGTGCCACAAATGTGGCTGTAGTTTAGTGGTGAGAATTCCACGTTGTGGCCGTGGAGACCTGGGCTCGAATCCCAGCAGCCACACATTTCTTTTTTGCTTTCCTTTGTGCTTCGTTATTTCCCTTGCACAGTTGGCCCAATATGATCGGTACGCAGTCCCCATGCCGTTTCAGCCCAATTACTCGTTGAAAACGTAACGTACTGGCCCAATCAATAATGGGCCTAAGCCGCCGTGTTTTCCGTCTGCCACTGCCAGCGAGTAATAAAAAGCCTCTGCAGAACGGCGCCGCGTTTTCAGACAGACAGACAGAGGCAGCGTCTCCATGCTCTTCCCGTTTTCTCTGTTCAGCGCTGGCACTGGCGGCACGGCGGCCGCCATTGATGCTCCATTGGAAGTTTGACACTGTGGTTCGTGCAGGCTAGCGCCCTGCTTGCACCGATCGGAACGCACACAGAGTAGGGTTGATCGCATGGACACGAGCACGTGGTCAGTCCGATAACCCAGGTGTTAATTCCACCTCCGCTCCATCTGATCTCCTGAGCCGCCGTTTGTCGCTCGCCCCGCCCCGGCGGCCACTGAAACCAAGCTCCCAGCCAGCCAACCATCCTTTCGGCGCAAAGCGTGCGGTCCATGGATCCTCGACTCCACTAATCAAAGTTGCAGGCGCCACCAAACCTCGCAGCATTACCAGGACCAGTGCTCTCTTTCGATTAATTTACTACGGGACAAAGGAACAGCCAAGTCGACCGACCGAGCGATCCGCGGCGGAACGTGCCGAGCTTTGACCCGACGCGACGCCTGTCCTCCGCGCACGCCAAATCTGAATCTGGGTCGCCGTTTTCTTTTCTGCACGGTCCGCTGCAGGAAGGATCCCGGTCGTGATCCAAGGGACGCACCGGGTGATTAGTTAAGCATGCATCGGTTGATTAGATCCGGGGCGCAGGCCAGGCGGACCCATGCTTGCCCGCCCGGGTGCTCCGCTGGGGCTGGGGCGGCGCTCTGCATCTGCTCGCTCGCTTGTTGTCAGCGTGGCTATCGTGGGATGGCGGTGCGCCGTGCCTGCTACGGCGTGAGTCGCGCGTGCCATTCGCCGTCGTGCCCCGCGCCGTGGGTCTTGGTCTCTCCACTGTACACCTCCTACTAGATGAGAGCATGAGAGCGAGGCAGTAATCGTGCAAAAGGAAAGTAGCCTTGGATCTGTAGCCTGTAGCCTGTAGGAGGGTAAGATGTTAATCCATGGTCAATGTGTTCTGTTCCCGCGCGGAAATATGCGCGTTCCCTGGCGGACGGAAAATAAAGCTTCTTTACCGGCGCCGCCGACGGCGTACCGTCCGTTATCAGTGTGTCGGCGGCCAATTTATTCCGCCTCTGTTTCGAGTGTTACCCACCTCTGACGGTGGAGAAGGTGAGAAGGGCGCAGATCCACGGTCCGCCTCTGGCCGCCATGCAATTCCTACTAAGGCCCCTTTGAAACGCATGGGAAAAAAAACACAAAAATAGAAAAAACATAAAAATTGACATGTTATGCTTGTGAAATCCTATAAAAAATAAAAACAAAAGAATTGTTATAAGAAGCCCTTTGGATGCACTATAGGAAAACACACGAATTAGAAATATTCAAATGATAATTATATAGCACAAATACTCTCTCTATTGCACTTTAATTGACGTCTTATTCCGGATGCTAATACCAACTACGACTGGTGGACGCATTCAATTTTCTTCTCCGTCTGATGCCGTGCTCCAAGCGCACACAGCCGCGAACCTTCTGGCAGCCTCGCCCACCATTGCCCCGACGACTGCGCCCTCCACCGCCCCGACTGTGATGCTCTTCGCCCTTCACCGCCCCGGCTCCTCCACCTTGGCCGCGACCTCCACCGCCCCGGCGTGATCGCTCCGCGGCTCCGAGCGTCGACCTGCTCCACCCTGGCCACGATGGCCTCCGCCTCGAGCCTCAACCTGCTCCGCCCTGGCGGCGACGGTTCCTCCGCCTTGGCCTCCGCGACGGCTCCTCTGCCCCGACACTGTGATGGCTCCTGGCGTCCGCCGCAACGACCTGTGGCGGGGCGCTGTGCTGCATCGTGGTGGAAGGATCGGCCAAAGAGGAGAAACAGATGAAGAAGATCCTGTGTGTCATGTAAAGAAGTGGCGCAAATGCTTCGATAACCGAGAGCGTCAAGTAATATGGAAAATTTTCATCGCCCCAGAACGTCAAGTAATCTGAAATGGAGGGAGCAGAAGATAACGTGATATTATTTGATTGACGAATAATATATCATGTTAATCCTTCATTTCTCTCGATCCAGACATCTTTCCTCTCTAAAAATAAAAAATCACCTTATATCTTTGTTCCAAAGGAGCCCGCAGCAGTTGCACTAATGTTATATTCCTGCCTTTATTTGCACAAGCTTTGAAGCTATTGGGAGACATCAGAAGCCACTTAACCACGTAAAGGAATTTTTACAAGGCGTCTGAGCTCTTGCTCATTTTCATGTGAAATGAAGGCATAGAAAAGCATTCTATAAGAATTTTTTCTTTGTTTTCCTACCATCCAATTTGAACCCTCCAAAATTCCTACATAAATCCTCTATTGCAAAAGACCGCTTAAGTACTACTACCAAGACTACTACTAGCAGTTCCCCCGTTAGACCACCATGCCAGCAGCCAGCTCATGACAACGACGACCCATTCGGTGACGTTGAAGTTCGTCACTGAACAAGAGCATCCTCTTCCGTTTCGCCTCTGTTTCAAGCTCGCTCTGCCCCCAAAGCCCCGCCTCTGTTCAACGTCAACAATGCCGTTTTGCTATGAAACACAGCCAGATTAATCCGGTCCGGGACTAGGGTCAAGTTGGTCGGGCTCAGGGTTTATAATTTCGTTTCAACCGTTAAAATCGATCGAAACCAGTTTGAAAAAAACTGCGAAAATCATAAAAATCGATTGAAGACGGTTTCAAATCAAAAATTCAAATTTTAAATGAACTACTACAGTAAACCGTTCGGTTTCATCGATTAGCCGAGCAGTTTCAACAGTTAGCCGACCGATTTCTTCGGTTTTTACGGTCGGTTTTAACGGTAAACCGAACGGTTTTACTGGTTTTGATATTACAAAAAATTTTAAATTTTCAATTTTTTAAAATTTTTAAAACAAAAATCGACCCTATGATGAAATCGGACCGCAGCGATGAGTTTGAAAACCACAAAAAACTGAGCGATTTATTTTGTAACTCTAGCGGGACTTCGTTTTCCAGCGCTGCGTGCGTTGATGCCTGCATCGAAAACTGTTTCGGCGTTACAGAATCGAGGATTAGATTAGACGGAAAACACTTATTTTCGCCAGCCAGCAAGCCGTCGCGGCAGATCGAGCCTTCCATATGGTTGGTGCCGCAAATGATCCTCTGCTTGGATTACGACTCCGTATACACCTTCATTAAACTAAGTCCCCGCAGCAGTTTATACGGCTGAGCGGCTGCCAGCTGGCGCTGTCATTGTCCTGTACTAGAGATTTGTACTTCTACGGAGGAAGGATTATGACTTGACTTTGGTGGAAGACATTGGTCGGTTTCGGTCGCACTAGACGTATCCCTGTACGTATTGGAGCGCGTAGAGACCTGCCTCTGCCTGACCGATGAATTTGTATTCTACGTACGCGACACGCGCCCCGCGTTTTGATTTGCGTCATCAAAATGTCTTCATACGGCTTTTTCCGGCCGTTGGGAGGTTGGCCATGCATAACAGCGGAGAGCAGTGTTGTGGTAAACTGGTACTACTAGTAATAGTAGAGTACTTAGTAACTTGCAGATGTACTTTCAAATTTTAGAGAAATACTCGATCGTTTTTCTTCCCTGTTCCAATCACAGTTTGAACCGCAGCGCGCAAGAAATTTGGGTTTTTCCGGTTTCTATACTACTCTTTTTTTCTGTTCTAATTTATAAAGCATTTTAGGTTCAGACACAGAAAATAAAAAGAGTGAAAAAAATAAAATAGGTTGAAAACGAGAAAAAAAAAATAAAGAAAAAAATATACTCTATTAAAAAGAGAAAAAATATATTAAAAAATAAGAATAATTTATAAAAAAATAAAAAATATAAAAAAATTTATAATTTGAGATTGAAAGAGTACACGAAAAGGTTTCCGGAGTAGTACTTGAAAATGCTGTGTACAAAACGCAAGCTTACTGTTCACTGCAGTATCTGTATCCACCCATGCATTGACAGCTGGAGCCGACATTAGTCACACTACTGATTGTTTTGCGCCGCCCAATGAAAAGCTGTGCTGCTCGCAGTGAAGCCCCCTGAGACCAACGTGCCTACAGCAGCACAGCAGGTGGAGCAGAGCACGCAGCGGTAACAAATGGCTCGGATTCCCAGCGAAGGCACAGTGAATGCCAGTCACGGGATTCCAAAGCGCTTCTTGGATTGAGTTCTTGACTCCTTTTCTCCTCCCCATAATTCCATTCCTTCCTCCTCGTCAGTGGCGTTCCGGGTGCGTCACGTAAATCGCGATATACCTACAGTATAATTTTAAATGTGTATAAAAATACATATAAATTATATAATTTTATATATAATTTATATCAAATTGTATATATAAAAATATTACAACATATTTTTATTAAAATCTTAGCTACGTCACTGTTCTTATCTTACTTTTTTCCGCTCGGCTTCTTACGAGGTTTCATTGGACGAATTTTTTTATATATTTTTTTTTATAAAATTAAACTAATTTTTATAAAAATTTTATAAAATCATGCGTTTCGAGACAGACACTTTTCGTCGCAGCGGTAACAGTAACACCGCGCACCTAGGTACCGGCAGCGCCAATAAACGGCGCGCCGCGTTACGCGTTTCTGCTGCCGCTAGTAGCAGTACGCTACGGAATCTCCATTTTTTTTGCCAGCTGCCCATGCTTGCAGCTGCCTCGGCGTATAAGTTCGTTTCTTGCTTGGCCGCTTCTGCGACTCTGCGTCTCTGCTCTTGCTTCTCCAATCTCCTCAATCTTCCGGCGCCCCTCCCTTCCAGATCCATTTCCCGGTTGCTCGCTCTCGGCGAGAGCAGGGAGAGGCCGAAGCGGCGAGATGAGGAGGCGCAGGGCCATGGAGTCATGCATTCTTGCCTTGGTTCTTGCTGTCTTGGTGGGAGTGGCGCGTGCCTCCGAGCCGTGGTGGAACGAGACGCAGGCGTACGGCACCAACGCCAACTCCGGCGGGGGCAATGGTCTCTTCGTCGGCCTGACACTCATCCAGTCTGCGGCGGCCAAGGGAGCCGGTGAGCTTCTCTTTCCCCCGCAGCAGAATTGTTTCTTTACTACGTTTTGTTGCAAAGACTTGTTTTTTTATTGCCAGTCACGGGAGTTCTTTTGTTCGGTCAATGGATTGAGTACTTGAGCGCGCGCGCGTGTTTGCGCCTTGATTGGGTCGTTGAGTGTTTCGCTGCATGTCCCTGCCGTGTTGTCGTGTTGACCCTGGTCGGTCGGTATGAGGATCTATGTAGTTGGTTGGATTGTGATTACTAGCATTCTTTTCCATTGCCCGTGTTGTATTGAGTGTCTGATCATGCAGCATGTGGCGTGTGGTGTGGATCTTGAAAAATGTACGGGATTGGATCTAGCTTTGGCTCTCCTGGTGGTAGTCATGATGAATTATTCCTTTTTTTTTTTGAAGAACTATCATGATGATTTTTTTGCCGCCTGATTGTCATGTTTCAGTAGCTTGAGATTACTTATTACAAGCAACCAACATTAGGGTGCTTGGGCTTCCTTTTCTTATAGGCACTGGAGTGGAAAAGATTTGAATTTGTTGATGGATGCTATTTAGTTTCGGATCTATATTAAGATGCTGCTGCTGCTGTTTGGAGAAATTAACTGAAGAAAGCCTTCTGAGTGGCAACTGTTTTGGGTATTTGAAAGCATTACGTGTAACTCTTGAAGTAATTCACGAGGACATAAATCAGTTTAGATCAGAATTTGAATGCACATCACATTTATTCTAGCTTGTAGTCAGACACATTGGCAAAACTAATGCGTCTTAAGTTGATAATTTTAACAGTGTGCTTGGATGGAAGTGTACCGGGTTACCATCTTCATCGAGGGTTTGGATCAGGAGCAAATAGCTGGCTTGTCAATCTGGAGGTGAGTAATCCTTTGGCGTATATCTATATGCAAGTAGCTGATATATTTATATGGCGTTATATAGTTTTAGATTTTGCAAATATGCAATGCACTCTTTGGGATTAGTATTTGGTTTTGATATGGAATTCAGGGTGGAGGCTGGTGCAATGATGTTAAAAGCTGTGTGCTCCGCATGGGCGGTCGCCGTGGATCATCAAATCATATGGAGAGGCAACTCCAATTTACAGGGATATTGAGTAATAGACGTGAGGAGAATCCTGGTATTCTTCTCAGCTCCCGGGCCTTAACTTCATGCCCTCCAAAAAGAAACGATGATATGGAATGTTTAGTTTCTGTTTCTGTTAAGTAATTGTAAGTTTCTTATCTCTTAGATTTCTACAACTGGAATAGAGTGAAGGTCAGGTATTGCGATGGTGGATCCTTCACTGGTGATGGTGCTGATGCGGTTTGTGCAATTCTGTCTCATGCCTCCAAATTGTTTTTTTTTTCATCTTGCTTACCAAATATGGAATGTATGAGCGAAAGGATATGATTGAACCAGAAATTCTATCTTTTTTAGGCTGCAGGCCTTTATTTCCGAGGTCAGCGCATCTGGCAGGCAGCAATGGAAGATCTGATGGGCCAAGGCATGCGTTATGCTAAACAGGTATTTATTTTAAACTCTTAATCTTGTTTGAATAGCTTCTGGGAAATCATCTCTAATCCCCTGATTCACCTTTTGTACCAGGCCCTTCTTTCTGGATGCTCAGCTGGTGGTGTTTCCACCATACTTCACTGTGATGAGTTCCGTGGATTGTTTCCATCAAATACCAGAGTTAAATGCCTTGCTGATGCTGGAATGTTTCTTGACACGTAGGTTCATGTGGAAGTAGATGAAACTTGCTTTGATATAATCTTGGTTAGACAAGAATCTTGATTTCTTTCTTATTAAACATTGTAATATCATCAATTATCCTTTTGCAGTGTTGATATTTCTGGTCGTCGAGCAATGAGATCCTTCTTCAATGGAATTGTGAGATTGCAGGCACGTGTCATGCTGTCAACTTTGATTTTTTTTTTCTGCAGATTGTTCTTGCTGCATATTCTACTAAAACGATCGGAGGCACAGCTAATCCTATCCAAATTCATGTGTCATTACTATATCAACAGAATCCTAATGTAAATTCTCCTATTATGTCAGGGTTCTGGAAGAAGCTTACCTAGGTCTTGTACCTCCCGCATGGACAAAACCTCGGTAATTCAGACATCAAGTGATATTTATGATGTGAAATGCAGAATTTTTTCTTTCACTAACTGCTTCTCCCTACAGTGTTTTTTCCCACAAAACATCGTGCCAAACATTCAAACTCCAACTTTTATTTTGAACACAGCCTATGACGTGTGGCAGGTATTTGTTATGCATATGTTACCTTACGCTGTAATTGTAATTGATTTGGAATTAAAAGTGAAAGAGTAATCAGTGAAGTTATTCTGCTTCCTGAATTTTCCAGCTTCAACAAAGTGTGGCCCCGAGAACAGCTGACCCTCAAGGTCTATGGCGAGGATGTAGGATGAATCATGCCTCTTGTAATGGCAATCAACTTCAGGTTTTGCACGGTATTTCATCATTTCTCATGTCTTTCGAGTTTATTTCGTTTGCATATGACAAGATTAGTTCATCTCGAATGTTTGTTTAATTCAGGTTTCAGGAACCAAATGCTTAACGCTGTAAGTGGTTTCTCTGCGTCGAGGCAAAATGGTGTGTTCATCAACTCATGTTTTGCTCACTGTCAGAGTGAGAGACAAGATACATGGTATGCAAACAACTCGCCGCGTCTCGGTAACAAGGTAAGTGTGCACTGCAAATAATAAACCGTCTTCATTCTTCTCTCAGATGCATCTGTAAACGTCCTAATGTTGGTATTTCGATCCTTCTGATGTGCAGAGAATTGCCGAAGCTGTCGGGTATTGGTTTTTCGAGAGGGGAAACGCAAAGTACACAGACTGCGCGTACCCTTGCGATGGCACTTGCCATCATCTTGTGTTCAGGGGAGACCACTAAGATTATTCAGTGGCCGTATGGTAAAGAGAATACCAGATTACCAGTGGCTACAATCTCAGAAAAAGGTATAGATAGAGTGGGTGCAAGTGACTGCCTTGCCCAATTTCATCATCATATTGTGATTGATAGGGAGGAGGTCCTTCTGCGTAAGTGCGAAGAGGTCTCTACTTTACTTCCACATATCGATTCTTATTCATTGAAAATATTATTGATCATGCACCTGACCATTCCGGTCCCTAGACTATGACTACTGTATTCATATTGATGTATCAGACATGACAAGAAATATGAATATTGCATGCTCCTGGTAACCTTGCTCTGGCATGGGTGAGTCCTTCCAAATGGGCCTACAGAAACAGGCCTCGTAGGGTACCGAGGATATGGATCCAGTGTTACGGCCCATCAATAGCCCACCAGGCCACCTCCTTTGCAGGCTAAGCAAGACCACTGATAGCCCAGCAACCCGACACTGCCTGTATTCGGAGTTTCCGACCCGGTTCTCTACCATCGATCCAGCAGCACCATCCACCAAAAAAAAAAAAAAAAAAAATCTCCGTCGCACAGTGAATTCTCCGTCAATAATAAACATGGCCCCCAGCACTCTTTGTTCAAAAGAAAAAAAAAACATCGATGGAGGCGCGCGCGCACGTCGCAGCTGCGTTCAGCCTCCCCTACCGCCCGCGCTACACGCTGTGCGCGTGGAAGAAGGCCTCCAGGTCGGCGCCGGCGTAGAACGCCCTCCGCCGTCGCGCGACGATCGCGGGCGGCGGCCTCCGTCGCTTCCTCGGAGCGGGCGGGCACGACGCGTCGCCCGGGGCCAAGGCTCCCTTCACGCGGATCGGCGTGCGGCACCCCGCCGCCTCGGCAGCTGTTTCCTCATTGTTGACTCCCTGCGGTCCCCGGTCAGGCGGCGCCGACGGCCTCGCGCTGCAGCGGCTCAACTGGCTGCGGGAGCCCCATCCACCGTACGTACCGCCGGACCCAGGAGCGCGCGCGGGCGAGCGGCTGGGACGAAGCTGATGACGTGCGCGCGCGTGACCAGTGCCAAGCGCGCCGCGAGAGACGGTGCTGTTGGCCTTATATATAGGCGACGCGACGTGCGCTGCAGTGGCGGACTGATGGTGATGGTAGTGCCCGAGATGGAGGGGGAGAACGTGGTGGTAGGGGAGGGGAGGGGGGTGGAGAGACATGGGAGCGGGAGCCGAGTCGTTTGGCGCGCGATTGTTGGTTGCGACGCACGTACGCACGCTGATGGCCTCCGTAGGGTTTTTTTGTTATTATTTAAACCATTTTAATTTAATATTTTAAAAAATACGTGCGAAACTATATTTTCAGATCTAAATTGTTTTAGCCACGTCAAATTAGTTGACGTTATTAAAATAACAATCACGCCATTACGACTAGCATGATTGATTACTTGATTTTCACGTAGGATTTGAGTAACGCCAATTTGATTAATGTGATTAAGACTAATCACGTCAAAAATAATTAGCGCGATTAAAGGCAACGCTATTTTACTTACAAAAAACTCAATTGTTCTATTGGCTAGTGCGTGTGGTACTCACCCTGGACACAGGGTTCGAACCCCTCTCCATCCAAACATTTTTTACTTTTCATTTTAGCATAATGCTTACACATTTTTAATAAGATATTTAATTGATATTTAGGTACCGAAAATTTATGTCAAATATTTTGGCAGAAGTTTAAAGTTATATGCAACCATTTAAGTTGAAAAAATTATAAAAGATTCTATATATTTTTAATTAAAATTCTTCCCAAAGTACTAATCTATAACAAAAATGTTATTACACATTAACTTTTTGATAACTAAAACTTTATCCCATTTTTTAAGTTAAAAATTATTTACAACCATCCAAGGAAAGTATTAACTTACTAAGTTTGACAATGTAAAAATCATATAATTAGATTTATTTTAAAAAGTACTTTCATAAATACATACTCCCTCCAGTCTACATCAACACCGTCTTCAAAATGCAATTTTGACTTCTATTTTTTTCCATAAATTTTTATTTAATAGTGACATATGTATATTTTTATGAAAGAATTTTTAATGACAAATCTATTCATATAGTTTTTACATTTTTAAATATAACTATTTTAAAGTTATTTGTAATTTATATTTCTAATATTTGACTCAAGACATATCCAAAACGT
>BCLG01000709.1:57458-71075 GCA_001602295.1 Zoysia matrella | reverse complement strand
AACGCAATTATGTACTAACATTTCTATCTACTTCTAAAAATATTATTTTATCAAAATGTTAATAAAATAAAATCAAACATAATGTCAAAAATATTATGTATTTATGAAAGTACTTTTTAAAATAAATCTAATCATATGATTTTTAAATTGTCAAACTTAGTAAGTTAAAACTTTTCTTGGATGGTTGTAAATAATTTTTAACTTAAAAAATTGCATAAATTTTTAGGTATCAAAAAGTTAATGTGTAATAACATTTTTGTTATAGATTAGTACTTTGGGAAGAATTTTAGTTAACAATATATAGAATCTTTTATACTTTTTTCAACTTAAAAGGTTGCATATAACTTTAAACTTCTGCCAAAATATTTGACATAAATTTTAGGTACTTATTAAAAATGTGTAAGCATTATGTTAAAATGAAGAAGTTTTTGTTATAGCTTAGTACTTTGGGAAGAATTTTAATTAAAAATATATAGAATCTTTTATACTTTTTTCAACTTAAATGGTCCCATATAACTTCAAAATATTTGACATAAATTTTAGGTATCTAAAAATCAATTTTAAGCATTATGCTAAAACGGAAAATAAAAATAGTTTGGATGGAGTGGGGTTCGACCCCGTGTCTCCAGGGTGAGAACTGCACGCACTAGCCAACAAAGCAACATCATCAACTCTCTCTATTTTTAAACTTATTTAAAAATTTTGATCAAATATGTAAAATTCAAAGTTATGATTCAAATAACTCTAATGATAAATCAAATTATAGCAAAATATATAATATTTATCAAAAAAATTTGAAGAAGACGAAAGGTTAAACTTGATTTTAAAAGTCAACAGCAACGTCAATTTAAAAACGGAGAGAGCAGAAGCCAACTGGATTCTAATATCAACTAGGAGTAGCAAATCTCAAAATCCAAATCTTTATAAAGACGTAAGGCACCGAAACATTGAAAGCCATATTTGTACAAATAATATACTCTCTCCGTTCTTTAATTAATGTCGTTGTTAACTTTTAAATTTAACTTTGATCATTCGTTTTATTAAAAAAAATTTGATAAATTTTATATATTTTAATATAACTTGATTTATCATTAGAGCTATTAAAATCACAACTTAAAATTTTACATATTCGAACAATTTTTTTAATAAGATAAATCGTCAAAATTGATTATAAAAGTTAACGGTGACATTAATTTAATTTAAGAACGGAGAGAGCAAGACGATACACACCAGCTGGGAGGTACAGTGAACAAATCTATAAAGATCCACACGCAAACCACATCGTGGCATTTACAACGCATTTGGCTAATTTACATCTTCACGTACGGTCTTGAGGATCATGGGGAGCCCGTGCCTGGGAATCAGCGTGATCACGTCCATGGGCGCGTGCACGTACTTCGGGGACAGCTCGAGCGAGAACCTCTGCAGCATCATGGCGACAGCGATCTTAGCTTCGATCATCGCGAAGTTCTGCCCGATACACGCCCTTGGTCCGCTGGAGAACGACAGCAGCGCGTTGGGGTGCTTGGCCGCCTTGGCGATCCCGTTCTCGAACCTCTCGGGTCTGAACTCGCCGGCATCCTCGCCCCAGATCTCTTTGTCACGGTGGAGCGTCGCGATCGGGATCGTCAGGATCGCGCCCTCGGGCACCCGGACGCCACCGAGCTCGAGGTCCGCGCTCGCCTTTCGCTGTATCAGCGATACCGGGGCGTAGAGCCGCAGCGTCTCGAGGAGGAACATGTTGACCAGCTTGAGCTTGTGGAGCGCGTCGGTGGTTGGCACCTCGTCTCCGCACTCGCGGCGCACCTCCTCGCGAAGCTTGTTCTGCCAGTCCTGGTGCGTGCTCAGCAGGAACGAGGCCCAGGTGAGCAGGTGCGAGGTGGTGTCGTGCCCCGCGAAGAAGAAGGTCTTGCACTCGTCGATGATCTCGTCCAAGCTCAGGAGCGGTCTCCCGCCGTGCTCCGGGGCGGCGGAGGCCTCCAGCATCATGCCGAGCAGATCGTTGCCGTAGCCCGCGGTGTCCTTGGCCGCGAGTCGTCTCTGGATAATGTCCCTGAGCATGCTCCGCACCTGCTTGTCCAGCTTCCATATCTTGCGGTTCCTCTCGGTTGGGAGGTACCTGAACCCCGGGATCGGGACGTCCAAAGCGGTGGAGAAGGCGACGAACTGCAGATCTCTCTGCGCCACGAAGACCTGTTTTCCATCCTCGTAGCTGCTCCCGAACGCCGTGTGCGAGATCACATCGGCGGTGAGCTCCTCGAACCGGCTGCTCAGCTCGACCTCCACGGCGCCGCCCGCCGCCGTTCGCAACTGCGTTTCCCACTCGGAGATCATTGACCGAGCACAGTCCGACATGGTCACCGTCATCATCTGCCGTACCAAATCCACAGTAGTAGTTAAAAAGATCCGCAAACGTACCGAGAGAGGAACATCATCTTAGATTAACAAATGATGAAGGATTAAAAACCCCCAAGAAATGATGAAAGCACACCACGTCAACATGAGGTTGACTATCGGTTCGTCCTGCTCTGGTTTGTGATTTCGTGGAAGTTACGTTACGGTTACGCACCTTGAGCTTGTCTACGTTGAAGGCCGGCTGCACGACCTTGCGGTGGCGCTTCCAGTCGTCGCCGTCGGTGAGCACGAGCCCCATGCCGAGCAGGCGTGCGATGTTCGGGTTCATGAGGTTCTTGGGGTACAGCCCGGTGCGGTCGGAGAGCACCTTCTTCACCACGTTCACGTCCGCCAGGCACACGTTCGGCTTTGGCCCGATCCAGTACAGGAACATCCGCCCTGTTCACGTCCACGAAACCATCCATGTAATCAAGAACACAAAACAAGAGCTGGAACAACGAGATGACCTGGACCGTCATCAATCGAAACCACGATAGGTTTTGGTTGAGTAAACGCACCGTAGAGCGGGATCCACTTGCGGAAGTGCGGCTGCACCATGGGGATGAAGTCGTGATCGGCGACGTCGAGCGCGGCGCCGGCCGACTCGGCGCGGAGCCGTTTGATGTCGCCGAGGCTCCCGGCGAGGAACCTGTACTCCGGCCCGCGCACGCCCTGCGCGCGGAGGCTCCGAGTGATGGCGTAGGGGCGCCACACCAGGTGCACCAGCAGGTTGAACGACCACGACGCGAACACCGCCGCGACTGCCGCGGCCACCGGCCACGCCCAGTCCATGGCTTCGTCGTAGACAGGTCGGTCAACCCAGGACTCGGGTAGGGGCGAGCTCTCAAGGTCCAGGAGGAAGTTTGCTCGCAGCTTGAGCTGATTGCTGGTGACTTGCTTAATCTTGTTGCTTGATTGACACTGGCTTTGGTTTGAGACCTGTATAAATACTTGATTTCTGACAAGAGGCACAAGGAGGTAGGGGGTTGTTAATACATCTGTGCAGGGTTTGGTAAGACGTGTTAGCAACCTTGCATGGCATGGCAGCTGCTCCGGCTTGGTCTTGGTCTCGTGGGCACGCTCGGGGGAGGTGAGATCAGACGTGAATGTGATGTCTGCGCTTTGTCAACGGTTTTAAACCAGTCCGGTCCAGTTTGTGGGATGACCCGTTTTCATTTTAAAAATTTGAAAAATTTTAAAATTTTGAAAACCGGTTAATAAATCTTAGAAACCGAAGAAATTGGTTATAAACCAGCGAAATCCTTTAATAAACTGGAAAAATCAATCAATTTATTATAGCATTTCGATCAAATTTCGTTTAAATTTTAATTTTTCGATTTGAAACGGCCTTTTTTTTAGTTTTCTTCAAACCGGTGAGAACTGGGTCTCTCGATTCAATAGATGACTTAAACCATGTAGCCACGTCGGCTCTCTGGAAGAAGTGGAGAACCCATTTCTTGTCAAACATGGTTTACTTTCTTTTTTCTTTCCTTTCCTTTCCTTAGATTGGTCAAACAGGATGCTTGTCAAAGGGGCAATGGTTCCGCAGCGGACTAGTAGAAATCACTCATGCGACCACACATGCTTTTCTTAGTCATCTTTACACCAAGTCCAACAGTGCCCAATAGTTACCCTTAAATTATTTGTTTAGGTGCTAATGAAAAAATTATTATTCTAACAGTTCTCTAAAACTCTCTCTAAACATTCGTAGGTCCCTATATCTTCTCTTCCTCTTTCTATATCTCCTATTGGGACTACCAATGCTTCTGCTCTCGACTGTCGGAGCACTAATTAGGTAGATTCAAACGTGATTTTGGTGTGGTTATGGGGCACTGTTGGGGACGGCAAAAATTTTTATCCCAAAATGTTTTTAGCTCCACCAAAAACCTTTGATTAGTAGTACCAATTATAAGTGACTGTTAGAGATGCTCTTTTAGAGCGTAATAATTTTACATAATTGTGTAAAAAAATCATAGTAATCAGTTTAAGTTTAAAAGAAAAATTGTAGACATACACTAAACAACTACTGTTAGGATAATGTCGGGAAAAAAAAACTACTGTTGCCTGTTGGCGGAACTGAGGATGGACTAAGCCGGATCTGAGCCGTCCAGTTGGCATTAACGGTTATAAGGACCCCCTCTCAACGGCCATGGCGCTCGTCTTCCCCGTTCCAAAATCGGCAGCGTGAATCGAAGCCGTCGCCGGCCGCGGCTCACCTGCGCGGCTGTGCCGGATGCTTCCGCTCTCCTCCGCCATCAAGAGGAGGCTTAAACCGACGCCGCCGCTACCTCCTCAACGCTCCCCTGCAGCCGCAACGGCTTCTCGCCGTGGTTGCAGCAGGACGCGCGATGCTCATAATGCCACCGTCTCGCACGCATCGCTTCTCCTGCGGCTGCAGTCGTGCCCGGCCCTCTCTGAGGTGCGGAGGTTGCACGCCGCGCTCCTGGTCGGCGGCCACGACCGAAGCGTCGTGCTCTCCGCTCAGCTGGTGCGAGCGTACGAGAGGCAGGGGGACGTCAGGCGCGCGCTGCGCGTGTTTGATGGAATGCGCCGGAGGAACTCCTTTGCGTGGAACGCCGTGATCAAGGGACTCGTCGACGCTGGCCGGTTCTCGGAGGCGCTGGAGCGGTACTGGAACATGGTTCGTGACGGTTCCGTCGCCGATTGTTTTACCTACCCGCCTGTTCTGAAAGCGTGCGCGGCTCTTGGAGCGGTCGAGCAGGGTAGAAAGGTACGAGGGAACATGGAGGCCGACATTGCCTTGGGTAGAGTGAAGCCCAACATTTATGTTCAATGCGCGCTCGTGGACATGTTTGCCAAGTGTGGGTGCTTGAGTGAAGCAAAGAGTGTGTTTGAGAGCATGGCTGTGAAGGACTTGGCTTCTTGGACTGCAATTGTCGGAGGGGCTGTGCATGGAGCGGACTGGAATGAGGTGATGAATTTGCTCAATCGTATGAGGACAGAAGGGTTTACGCCCGATTCAGTGATTTTTGCCACTGTTATTCCGCAATGTGGCAGGGTGAAAGAGCTGGGGACTGGGCTGGCATTGCACGGATGTTCAGTCAGATGTGGAGTTGGTGGTGATATCTGTGTCTCTAATGCTTTGGTTGATATGTACTGCAAGTGCGCCAGTCTGGATATGGCCACTTCTCAATTTTGGTCTATCAATTACAAGGATGTTGTTTCTTGGAGCACCATAATTGCAGGGCATTCGCAAAATGGAATACATAATGTGAGTGCCAACTTGTTTACTGGAATGGTTGCTTCTGGAATAAAACCAAATTCTACTACTCTGGCAAGCATACTTCCAAGTCTTTCAGAGCTTAGGTTCCTCAGGTGTGGAAAGGAAATCCATTGCTTCTCCATAAGAAATGGGCTCGAGCACAGTGAATTCCTAGTGAGTGCATTTATAGACTTCTACAGTAGACAAGGGTTCGTCAGGGAAGCAGAAACTGTATTTGAGTTCACTCCGAAGAAGGATTTAGTTATTTGGAATTCCATGGTTCGAGGATATGCTGTGAATGAGGATTCAGATTCTGCATTACAAGCATTAAAAGCACTGCAGACAGTGGGACTTAGGCCTGATCATGTGACAGTTGTTTCAGCTCTTCCACTGTGCACTCAGCAATCCAGGCTCCTCCAGGGTAAGGAACTACATGCTTATGCAATTAGGAATAACATAAGTTCAATTTGCTCAGTTAGTAATGCACTTATCGATATGTACTGCAAGTATGGCTGTCTAGAAATAGCAAGAGAGATTTTTCGACTGATGAAAGAACGAGATACTGTTACATACAACACACTGATTTCTTCTTTTGGGAAACATGGTCACGAAAATGAAGCATTCAGTCTTTTTGACCTAATGAAAAGAAGTGGAATTGTTCCAGATAAAGTGACCTTTGTAGCGTTGATATCTTGCTGTAGTCATGCAGGCCTTCTTGACAAGGGTTTGTGTTTCTACAATTCCATGATAAGGGACTACGATATTTCCCCAGATACGGAGCACTATTCATGCATTGTCGACCTTCACAGCAGATCTGGGAAGGTTGATGATGCTTGGAGTTTTATTGCAAATTTACATGAAGTGCCAGAAATCGATGTTCTTGGGTGCTTATTGTCAGCATGCAGGGAATATAACAGAATGGACATTGCTGAGTTAGTAGCAAGAAAAATATTTGAACAAAACCCTGATGATCCTGGTTATCATATCCTGTTATCTAATATCTATGCCAATGCTGGAATGTGGGCTGATGTGGCTGGTATAAGAACTTTTATAGAAGAGAGGAGCTTAAAGAAGAGAAAAGGAAATAGCTTTATTTGAGATCATCCACATGGTAAACAAGTAACTTCAATCCACTGGTAACCACTACTCTGCATTGGATGGTAGGTACAAGACGACTTGTTCTTGCTGGAGACTGAAGGTGGAAAACACATGCTGATGACAGACCAGCTGATTTCTTTGTCATAATAGCATAGCCTTCGAAAACTGACATTGACAAGCAAGGAGTTGGTGCTGGCGATGTTGCCCCAACTGCAAGCAACACCACCGCTACTGATGGCAGCATCAGCTAGAAGAGGGTGTCAAGGAAGCGTGGCATGTGCATCTGCAAGCCAAAGCTGACATTCCAACGGCACCACACATCAGCCGGCATGTCTCAGCGGTCACTGTCAGCAAGACCCTGACAACGGCCACATTCTGCTCTTTGCTGCAATTCTGCCAAACAGCTTGCACATGTGCGAACATGGCGAGGCTGTTGTCAGCGGGATGGACTTGGCCGTGACTCTGTTCGAGAAATGGAAGAGGATACGGAAGAGCGCCGGTGTGAAGCTACTCGGAGCGGAGGACTCCGAAAATTACGTTCTACTCGCCTTCGTGCGTAAGGTGGTCGTGTACAGGAAACATGTTGTGCCCGCCTCCCAAAACCTACGTGTGATCTTGTACCCGAGTCACAACACGCCCAACAGTGCCCCTGATGGTGTTTTGGGGTCGAGATCGTCTGCATTGGTTCAGTTAATGCAGAGAAGCTCCTTCGTGATATTAGATGAAATCTATGCCCTCCAAATAAAAATGAACGGCTACAATAGCTTGCTATTTTCTCAGTTAAATAAATCATTCGGGGCCCACAGCACAGTCCTTTATCTCTCGCCTCTCCGATGCGGCAACAGTTAGATGAATCTCATCGAAGTGGCCATGGCCAGCGAGACTTTGACCTTCGAATCGTTAGCTGGAGGCCGCAGGCCACCACGTCTGTGCTGCGTTCTTGCCGCCGCCGCTACGCCCGGGAGCACCCTCGTCATCGAGCTTCCGGCTCCGCACTGCCGCACCCTGCGAGCTCACGCCACCGAGCACTCAGCTCCGCATTGCCACACCGCACGAGCTCACGCCACGAGCTCGCAGATGTCGAGCTCCGACCCCCGCGCTACCGCAGCCCGCGAGCTCCCACGCCGCACACGAGATGATTCTTTTTTTTTTTACACCAACGGGCTGAACCCACGAGCGGATAATTTCAATTATACAAAAGCTTAGATACAGATATTAATTACATTTATTTTTTTAATAAAGGAAACATCTTGTGATGTATGAAATGACATGGAATTGCATCTTTATATAAGTAAAGATTTAATTAAAATTTTAATTACATTTTTAGCGGCATCTAATTCCTACTTTCATCCCTAAATTTTTTGACTTTTAATATCATGTTTAACTTTTCATAGTATATAAATAAATTGTAAAAATATTATTTATTTTGTTTTAATTAGTTTTAGAAATAAGTCATATTGTTCTCTCTAGATTGTTCAGTTTTCATCCCCTATTCAGAATATGACTCCTTCAATTTTCAATCCATTTGGTTTTCTTTCGTAGGTATTTATTTCTAACATGTACGGCTGACATGGATAAGTTGATTTGGCGTGTTTTATTTTAAATTAGAAAAAAATACTTAACGATCTAAAAAAATACTCTATAAAAATTTGCAAAGAAAGATTTAAATTATTTTACAAAGAACAAATTTTGTTTTAATACCAATTTCAAATTTGAAACATATTTCACAGAAATTTCATAATAATAAATTTAATTTTTAAAAAAATAGAGAAATAGTAAAATTTACTCAGCTCCGGCCGCTCACCTCAGCCGCATGCTTGCGCCACGGCAACGTCGAGACGCAGGAGACAGTGGGGCCCAGATCAATCAACTGCTGACGCATCGGAGAAAAATAGCAAGCTATTGGATCCGTCCGTTCTGATTTGGAAGGTGTAGATCTTAGCTAATGCTATATAGGTGCTTCTCTGCATTGGCTGAACCAATGCAGACGACTTCGATCCGTGTTTTGGCGGTCAAGTTCAGCTGAACAATTCCTTTGGGCGGTCAAGATCTATGGAACAAAGTTGTATTTTGTGTCGGGCTCAGAATTTACATTGACGGAACAATTAATCAAACAACTTTAATAAACTTTAGAAATTAATAAAAAAATTTATGAAAATTTAAGTATAATTTGAAGGGCATCTAAACGAAAAGCTCGATAAAATGAGTCTAACGAAACAATTTTGTGGAACTTTGAGAACTAGCAGACAAGTTTAGAAGATCTTACGAACTGATGGAATAACTTTAAGAACTAAAATAACAATTTTAAAATTTTTTAGGAATAATTAGAAATGCACCTACACAAGCTCGATGAGATGAATCTTACGAACAACTTTGCATTCAAACTCAAAATTTGAAATTTAAAACATTCCAAAAAATATATGTGAAAACAGTTTCAAATATGTTTAATTCATGTCTTTCCAAGTATTTTTCAAACAAGAAAAAAGTCTATTTTACTTTCCTAAACAATTCACTTTGTTTATTTAACCTCGGAAACAAAATTTTGACTCAATTTACTCCTTAAACTATTCATATTGGTGCCCTTATGCAATTTATCTTTTTCGTTTCTCTTTGTACAATTTGAATTTGAAGTTCAAATTTTACATTGTGGGAGAAGACGTCAATCCCTATGTTAAAAAATTTAGATTATATTTTTAAAAGTAATATTCATAGTATAGTAGCATCTAATAGTATCTTAATAACCTGCATATAAAAATGCATATAATATTATCATAAAAAATTATAACATATTTTCTTAATGTTGAGGCTATTATAATTTACCCTTATATAAAATTTGAGCTTCAAATTCAAATTCTACAAAGAGAGACAAAAAAGATAAAGTGTATAAGGGAGTAGATTGCACGAATTTGAATAATTTGAAGGAGTAAAGAGAGCCAAAATTTTATTTAAGGAGTTAAACGGAAAAGTGAATTGTTTATGGAGTAAAATGGACCTTTTCCATTGTTCCATATATTTTTAAAATTATTTTAAATTTTAAATTCGAAATATGTACTTTGGAACAAAGGGTGTGTTTGAATTGATGCCTTTGAGAACCTTACCAGGTTATCCTTTAAAATTTGGCACTTGTTTGCTTCTTGACCATGTTTTGGACTACCATCGAAAAATTGGCAACGCCAACAAAAACTGATGATCAACGCGGGCGTCCACGCAGGCAGAAAAATGCTCGCCCTCGTTCCCCTGGCGTTGCCATACCTGCCAAGATTCATATCCTCTACATTCAAGTTATCAATGCATTAGAATTAAATCTGGACCATTGACTTGAAAAATAATGGATGAGATTGGGTGCAAAAGTAAAAAATAACTTGTGTTACTGTTGGTATAGTGATTTGACACTGTTTTGGAAATTTGTTCACTGTTTCTCTCTGAGCTACAGTGCACCTTTACTGTAATGCAGAGAGTTCGGATCCAACGTGCCAGTGATAATATGGCAAATATTTAATAGCTACACGAGTTTCAAAGCTTTTGGATTAAAACACCTTGAAACTATTATATCTCCTTAACGGTATATCTGATTTATAATCTATTTTTCCCCATTATACTCTTACAATTAAATCTACAATATCACTCGACTATATTTTGATATTTAAATATTATAATGATTTATAGAACTCATGTCATACTAATATCTTTACTCAATTTTGATATGGTTGCAATCTAAACGTTTGTTTTTTCTAATTTACTAACGATTTAGTAAAGTTACAAACAAACGATATTTTATTAATCTCGTTTTGGTAAAGCCCGTGATTTGATGACTCTAAAATTTGGTAATGCTTCTATATGTAATAAACTAACAGCCCAAAAATTGGGACGGGGCACAAAACAGGAGCACCGTAGATGACCACTGCCCGTGCGGACATCCACACAAAATCCGAATCTCCCTGATGAGTGATGATGCATCATATAAAGGGCAAGTTAATCAATGAAGTTGCTGGAACAATACATATGGTATGGGCTGGGCTCAGTGCCTCAGCGTATGTAGTCATCAGAAAGTCGATGCCCGCCTGCCATACCCACCGACTGATTTTTGTTGTTATCCGAAGTTCGTGCAGAGAACTGAGGACATGGACAACAACGTGGCCTGCATTATTACAGGCTTTCTCTGATTGTGCTTCTCGGAATCAATGGGACAGGGAGCTGCTTTTGTGCGACTTCTGTTTTCCAGATGATATTTGCGGGCTCTCTGCATAAGGTAACATCCTTAAAAATGCATCCAATGCTTCAATCACTAGTTGCCACGTCTCTATTTCAATGTCTCGTGTGAATCAACAAGTACTCTGAATCACTTACTATAAAGCAGAGACTATGATTGCACTCTGCTTCGGGCGTTTGATGGTTTATTTACTTCTAGCTTATTTTACAGCGTATTAGTTCAGCTGCTTCTCAGAATAAACTTAAACAATAACTTATTTTTCAACTGTTTTTTATCAGCTAAAAAAATAAACTATTTTTTTATTAAGTTTCAACTATAACAAATAGGGCCTTATCGTATAGGTGCAGCCAGCCGTTTGACTTGTGGAATCAAGATTGCGAAGCTCTGGAAACACGCATCCTTATCCGATCCAGGTCGCATATTCACCAATGTTTCTGAATGTACGTTCCACACTTGAAACGGCCCGTGGCCGGTGTGACGGCAATGTGATTTGGACCACCTGCCATCCTCCAACGGTAACTATCTTCTCCCCCATGATACGAAGTTCTAACGATCTGATTCACTCGGTCCATGCTAAAAGAATTCCTCCCGGCAGACTTGGCGTACAATAAGCAGATTTTATTGCATTTGACTAAGTGTTGCTAACCGCCCATCTCTTCAGTGTAGCCGTGTGGCGGTCTGGTGGACCGCCTAGGGACACGAGGGCTTCAGTCGGATCTCCCACAGAGAAGCTCGCGCGCCCCACCGCCCCCGCGCACGCGGCGGAGGAACCTTTGCGTCCGGTTCTCTCCACCGCCTCGCACTCCGGGCATCTCTCCACGTGACGGCTGGCCGCTTGCTCGCCGGCTTGCAGCTGATCCTGGCCACCTCGCCATCAGCAGCGCGAGCTGTTGATAGCAACCAGGAAGGCGTTCCTGATTCCTTCCTCCCCAGGAGCATATGCCAACTTCCACGGTAATGGCGTGTGGGGTTCGCTTCAGCGAGACTGTGACAGGCCACATGGCACTCCCCGCGGACTGTGAAGCCATCATGCCCTCTTCAATCAGCTAATGCACATGATTAACCGACCATTCCAGAGACCTTTTCATATTTTGTTTTTGTTTTTGTGGCCCTATGTACATGATCGCACTGAGAATCTTAATATATTAAATGCCATGCGTTTTCATGCAAAAGAGTTGCTCCACGTCACTCACTCATTTTTCACCGTTGGATCGCTATACAGAAAAGTATAAACCGTTTCATCTGTGTCTTGGTATATAAAGTCTAACCCTTCGCGAAACAAAAAATTAACCCAGGTCCTTCCGCCTTCCTTCGCGATTTTACGTGTAGAACCCATCTCCTCAGCGGCCCGCGGCCCACCCCACCCCCCCTGCCCCAGCAGCCCGCTTTGCCCCACCTCCAACCCAGCATCCGGTGAAGGAGCTCCTTCCCCTGCCCCATCTGGTGTTCGCTGCTGGTTTCAGTAGAAATAGATTTGAAAAGGTTAAGTATTGATGTTTATCTTTTCATTGAATAGAAATTTATCTAAGATTGTTTGATACGGTCATTAGGATTGCTAATATGTAACATCCCTCGTGTTTCGAATCACACGAAATTCAAATTTGAACTAGAATTCAAATAACCGAAGTCAATAGAAATTCAAATTTGATGTGAATTTAAAAAATTTCAAAGAAAGCAAGCTCAAAAAAATTTCAAAGTAATATCTAAAACAATTCTTATTTATAAATAATCACAAGGTTCATAAAGTATAAAAAGATTTTTGTAAAAATTTAAAACCAAAAATGTAAGTCACAAATTATTTTAATTCCTCAAAAATCAGTCATCTGCCTTTTGATTTTTATATAATTAAATCCGCTGCCAATTTGAAGATGATCCAAAAATGAAAGTTGTTCCTCATGAAATCATCTACAACCCTACAAAGTTTGAAATTCATCCGAGCTTGGGAAGTGAAGTTTTTGAGACGAAAACAGTAAGCTGCCAGAAAATCCAGGAAAAATCAGAAAAAAGAAAGATTCGCGGGTCCCACCTGTCGGCTGCTCCTTCCTTCTTTCCCAGCCGCTCGCGGACAGCGCGCCCCGCGCACGGCACGCATGCACGAGCTCAGCCGCCCGTGTCGCCACGCGCCCATCCAGCTGGCGTGATCTCGCTCCCTCATCACTCACTCGGCTCATTACCGCTCTCTCACTCCCTCCCGAAGCGCTCTCTCTCTCTCTCTCTCGCGCGCGTGAGACCGAGCAACAGCCGTCAGAGGAGCACCACCGTCGCCAAGCCCCTTTCGACCACCTTCGGCTCCAAGCTTTGACGAGGAGCTGCGCCACTCCATCTCCGAGCTTCCTCCCCTATCCTCCTCTCCTTCCCTGCACCGAGTTCGCCGGATTTCCTTAGTTTTCCCAAAAACCCGAGCTTCGGGCATAGCCGGTCGCCTCCTCCAATCCGGCCGATTCCGGCGAGGTTTCTTCGATTCCTCGTGGCCTTAGCTTCCTCATTTCATGACGGACCCTTGGGGATCGAGAACAGTTCAATTTGTTGCTCGTTTATGCAGTGCTTCGAGTCTACATCGTCGCGACCTCGCCGAACTTTCCTCCGCGTCGCCGCACGCCGTCGCCCTAGTTCCGGTGAGCTAATGACAACGACGACCTTCCAAAGAACCTTCCCGTGCTGTGCTGCGGTGGTACTTTTCGGGCTAGCCCCC
>BCLG01000709.1:27674-40330 GCA_001602295.1 Zoysia matrella | reverse complement strand
GACAGAGCTCATTTTGCTGATCCACTACAATGGTGGGGCATTTATGGGTCTAGGACCCCTGAGCTGAAAAGTTTAGCTTTTAAACTATTGGGCCAGCCAGCTTCTTCTTCTTGCTGTGAAAGAAATTGGAGCACCTATAGCTTCATTCATAGCTTGCGAAGGAATAAGCTCACCCCTGAACGTGCTGAGGATTTAGTGTCTGTCCATAACAACTTGCGTCTTCTCTCAAGGAGCACTGCAGAATATGCAAATGGGCCATGTCACATGTGAGATGTTGGGGCAGATGGCTGTGATACTTTTGATGGTGTCAGCATTCTTCAAGCTGCCGAACTCAGTTTGGATGAACCTGAGTTTGAGTTGATGATAACCGAAGATGAAGAAGTTTGAGGCTTCGTGATAGACTGACAGTGGAATAGTCTAAGCTTTTGTTAATAGTATGACTGCGTCATTTATAACACTAACACTGATGCATCCATACTAGCCTTTTGTTTAGTATGACTGTGCGTCATTTATAGCAGTAACGCTGATGCACTGATATTGTAATGATTAGTTCTCTGAACTTAATCAGCAGCTCTGTTGCTTTTGTGGTCTACGAATCTGGAACCTTTAGCTTAATATATAACTCAATCTTTGGCATATTTGATATTATTTGTAGAATTTAAATAATATTTATATATACTCGACGTGTCGGCGTATCGGGTTTTTTTGTCGGTTACCGTGTCGACGTATCGGCGTACCGTATCACCGTATCCGTATCGCCGTATCGGAAAAACGTAGCTTATGAGATATTTTCCTTTCAATTAGCTTAATTTGATAGGTTTCATTCAGCAGTTGTTTTCAAGAATTACTTCATTCGTGCCTAACATTGTACACTGATTTCATTTTTGTGCCTAATCACAGATGTACACTGACTCAGCTGTAGCCAAAATTCCTGCAGTGCTCGATTACCTGGCCACTGTAATTGAGGTGATTGTATCAGATTTATGTATTTGCATATTCTTGAAATTTTGTTTATTTTACACCCGCTGGATCAGATATAAGAAAGCCACTGCCCACTAGTAACTGGCAGTTGCCTGATGACGGTCTTATCTTTGTGAAGCTGATTTAGACTGAGCTACCATGGTTCACATAATTCTTTCAGCATTCTGTTTTTTTATTGAGTACAACTCATCTAGTCCTGGAAACAGCCTCTTGTAGAAATAAAGGAAAAGATTGCCTAAATGCCTACAAAAGACTCAAAGTGGTCAGACCTTTCCCTGGACCCTGCACAAGCGGGAGCTACGTGCACCAGGCTACATCTCATCTTGTGACTTTGTCTGTTCACCCATTATCTGATTTGGATTGTAGTTCAAAACTCACAGGTGTATCTTGTATGTGCAAAAATTAACTACCTTACATCATAATCCAGGCAGATTGCAAATTCTTAATATTTGCACATCATCTCCCCTTGATTAACGCCATCGAACAGTATCTCTTGGTAAGAACCTAAAAATATATTTCAGTGGTACTTTGTTTCCGATCCACCTGAATCCAATATTTGCAATCCATTTCAGAAAAAGAAAGTAAAATGTATAAGAATTGATGGCCAGACGCCTGCAACTACAAGGCAAACATTAGTCACAGATTTCCAGAACAGGGATGACATCAAGGCAGCAGTGGTATGCGGTTTCTCATTTGTTGTGTGCTTTATGTTACATTTTTTTTTCTCAGACACCATTTCATTATCTTGGTGTATAATTTTCTGAATTTTTAGTATATAATAGGAAACAGGAAACTGCATACTATCTTACCACTGTAAACATATATTGAACATGCTGCCGCTTCCTATATGTTTCAAACTCTTTACATCAAACATGGTAGCTGGTTAATTATTCATTTTCTTCACATACCTATTCATGATTTTGTTTGTGGCATGGTTGTTAGAAATGCTCACTTAAGAGTAAATATTTGGTTAGATGGCTTACAAACCTGTTGAAAAGTTGAACAAGGAGGCACCCTGATCTTTGCAGTGATAGGGAATTTAAACTACAGTTAACAAATTGTAACTATCACGAAGGTAAAGTGCCTCGGTAACAGCTCCGAGGTCCTGAGTTCGATCCCTAGTAGGGACGAATTTTCAGGTTGAGGTTAAAAAAACCCACTCGATGTGTCCTATTTACTCGGTTGACTCGATCTGTGGTGGGCGGCCCCTTATGTATGGGGTAGGCCGAAAGCATAAGGCCCGAACCACAGGGGGCGGCTCTCGAGGGTGGCACCAGGGTTTTGTGGGTTTTCTCGACTGGTTCCGGTTGAGCTTCTTCTTAATGAAAAGCTGTGGGGGCAGTCTTACCCCCACTACGAGAGAACTATCACGAAGGTTCGAAATGCATAGTAGAAAAAATGACATTTGAAATCTGGGGTATTGTGCAATGTTCAAAATATATTGTAGGCCATACCAAATTTCTTGAAGTGTTATTTGATAGAATCTCATGATAGCCTGACATTATGTAGTTATCCATCAAAGCTGGAGGTGTTGGATTAACTCTGACAGCAGCGAGCACAGTAATTTTTGCTGAGTTATCATGGACTCCAGGTGACCTTATTCAAGCTGAGGATCGTGCCCACAGGATTGGTCAGGTGAATATTAGGGACTTGTCCTCATTGTTTTCTTGCCTGTGGAGCCCTTTTTAACTTTCGCTGTAAGAGTTTGTGACTTGTAGATTTAATGGGTATATGGAAGTGTTCATCGAATATTTCTGTGCCTTCAGTAGCTCTTTACGGGTGTGTTTGGTTTTCCTGCTTTTGGTTTTTGACTTTTGCAAAAGTCAAAAGCTTAACCAAAGGGGTGAACTTTTATAAAAGCTCTTATGAAGAAGCAACTTTCTCCTAGTACAAAAGTTAAAGCAGGTTTGGACTTGTTTTTGTCGGCTGTGGGCATCGATTTATATATATTATAATTACATAATTATAAGTATATTACATAATAGTAATTATATAATTATAATTTATCACATAATTAATTATATTATATAATTACATAATTATGTAATTATAATATATAATTATAATTATGTTATACAATATAATGTTTTATGATCAATTTACATATAAATTGTCTTGCAGTTTTACAATCTCACAGCTATTTTCAGCCAAACGACTTTCTGCTTTCTTACAGTTCATATTTTACAGCTGTTTTTTCACAGCTCACAGCTCACAGCTGCTTTTTCACATCTCACAGCTCAACCAAATACACCCTATTTATCTGCACCATTCCAGGTTTCATCACCCTAGTTATTGTCTGCACCATTCCAGGTTTCATCAGTAAACATATATTACCTTCTGGCAAATGAAACTGTAGATGATATGATATGGTACGTTCTAGACTTCGTTTTCCTACTTAAATTGACGTACTATAGCTGTGGCACTTTGGCTTCTTTTACTCTCGGTTTTGTTCCCAGGGAAACTGTTCAGGGCAAACTTGAGAATTTGGGGCAGGTTCGCTCATTCCGTGTCATACGAGTTTCTGTACTCAATTGATGCCATATTTCGGACTGACAATGCACCCTCTGTTTTTCCAGGTTCTGGACGGGCAAGAGAAGACGCTGGACGTTTCCCAGATCGACGGCCGGCCAAGCCCCTCGAAGCAGCAGAAGACGCTTGACGGCTACCTCAAGCGGTGCAGCGACTCCAGGGAGGGTCAGCCCCACACGAAGCAACCTCGGTTCTGAGGCACGACGGATGAAGGCAATCATGTTGGCGACCAAGGTCTTATGTAACATCACTTAAGACGCAGGAGACGGAGGGCAGCCGCGTCGGGGTCGGTTGCAGCATTGTTGTATTTTGGTCGTCTTGTAAAATTGCTATCTTATATCAGGGGTAGTTGTGCAAAATACCTGCGATTCTTCCAGCCCTGAATTGCTCTTTGGTATAACTACGTGGTATTTCGTGGAGCACTCGGAGAGGGACGTGGATGGGCTGCCTGGATATTGGTCATGATCGTAGAGCACCTCAACAGGCCTTTTCGATAATGGGGAAATGGCCTTTAGCTAACTGCCCATTAAAATGGAAACCTAGTCAGCCCAACCCAAGCTCTCGTTCATATTCACACCCGATACCGGACACTGGCGGCGGCTCTCCTCAACGCCTCGCCCTCTCGCCGCCTCACCTCGCCGGACTTGCGCCGCTTCCAGCCTTCCCGCCTAACGATTTCAGCTGGCGGCAAGACGACTGCGAACTAGAGGTTCCTCCACGAAGGCCGAAAGACACTTCATCCGTTGCCGACCCATCGCTTGCTTCTGCTAAACACTAGCCGTCGGCGGCGGGCTTCTGCTACTTCTCTTCCAGCAGCCTCCTTCCCCCGGGCGTTCACGCCCTCAGTTTGGCGCAGATGGGCAAGAAGAAATCACTGAAGCCAAAAAAGTCGCTGAAGGATTCTGAAGAAGTGTACGCGCCTTGGCCCATCGAGTAGTGAATTGTGGCGCGCACAGCTGATTCTTCGCGTTGTTGATTCATTAGCTGTTCTACTGGTACGCAGATTAACTACAGATTACATTGGAGGGGACGATCTTGATGACCTAATATCGAAACTTGTCAGGTAATAAACTCTTATTTTTTAAAGAAAAGAATGTTATTGATAATCGTTCTGATGTTGAGAAAAGACTAAAAGGGAGTGTTCTCTAGGAGTGTGGAGACTGCGAAGACTTCAAGACGAGGATTACCAGAAAAAATATGGATCAAGGTACTATGGTCCTCACTGTTGGCTTCGCCAATTTTTTTCCCCTGTTACCGATGGTTTATTCTTCTGAACAGGAGAATGTGTTTCTCTTTTTCTTTTGCATTTACATTTTTTCTCTTGCAGCAACAATTTGCTATTGGGGTCAATGATGTGACAAGGATTCTTGAGCGAATGGCTGCTGCTGCTACTAACAGTTCCAGTGAAACCCAAACTATCTCAGGCCGCTGTAGAGCTCCTTTGGTGCCACTGCAGGTTATTTTTCTCTCTTTATTTGCTACTCTCTCCGTTCTAAATTATAAGTCATTCTGTACTTCTCAATTTTTTTTAAATTATAAGTAATTCTCATTTCCCGAGACACCGTTTTCTCTTCCCAACACATCTCCAGTCTCTCTCTTTTCTCCTCGTTTTTAAAACATCTCATTTTTTTCATTTTTCTTAATTCTCGTGCCTCGCTACAAAACTATTTACAAAACAGGACGGTGGGAGTAGTGCTTATCTGCCTCTAGGGAAAAAAACCTGCCTATGAAATTGTAAAATCTATCTACTGAATATGAAAAATGGTAATTCCGTTATCTGCATATAATATGTAGAAGATGGATGCTTAATTGTAACCCACGTACATGGGTATAATTGCGTTGTTTTGTGTGGTTTTCTGTTAGAGAAGAGAAACACACCAGTGCTGTGCCTAGTAAAATTTTCTATGGAACGTGGCCACCTTTCTTCATATTTAAATTACATTTTCTATCATCAAGACTCGTTTCTGGATAGTGCAAATATTTTCTCTTATTTTTACAACATTATTTATGCTTTTTCATCTCTTTGCTTCCTATTGCTATCAATCCTTTCCTTTGTTTTATCTTTTCTTTTCTGTTTTCTTCTATTATCTTTCTTCCTGGTTATTGTTGGCATTTGTGGGTTTCACTTCTATCCTATCCCAACCTGTTTGGGACTAAAAGGCTTTGTCTTTGTTAGGGATGTGTGATAGTCAGGTTTATTTGAGAGCAAAAAGGAAAGGCGATTTCAAGTATTAGTGTGATACATGCATCTATGACCATGCTCTCAAATGCAGAACCTTGAAAGTAACAAAAATCCCCACCTTATAAATGTGATATTGCAGGCTGTCCTGATAGCTGCGGACTGCAATCACAAGTGGTTGACAAAGCACATACCAACATTGGCATCTACAAGGCAGGTCCCTGTACTGCACCTCAAGTACAAGAAGGGAGGCTCACTGAGTTTAGGCCAGGTGGTGAATGTCAGAACAGCACTTGCCATTAGAGTAAAGGTCAGCTTGCTTTATTTTTCTGTTTGATTCTGATATGATGTAGTATTCGTTATTCACGAATGCTTATCCAGGCCAGAGATAGTGCAATCAACAAGACTATTGATGAGGTCCTTAATTTGGCAGTATGCTGGTTGCGAACGAACCGTAACTGAGCTTCTTGTCCAGTAAGATAAGATGATGGGTAGAAAAAAGACCACAAACTTCTCTTCGTGGTGCACCTCAACAACTTCTAAGAGGCGGGCTGGCGTGGCCACACAGAAGGTTTAGAGTGGGATCCAGGATGTTACCGAATAGCAGCATATCAATCTACTGCCATCACTAGAAAAAATTATTGAAACATTCATGGAGAATAAACCAGGCAATTTGTTATGCTCATACAGTTTTTTTAGAGTGTATGTTTAGTGCATCGAATGTCCATTGCAATCTTGTATCATCACCTTATGCCCTGCACGACTTGCCAATCATCAATGTAAAAATTCCGTTGCATTTTGTACGTTAAGTGGTTTAAGTTTAACCGGGATCATACAGCAGCAACACCTTCCATGAATGAAGATTTCAATTATAAGCCTATGTATTGAAAATGGGAAATATCCCCATCTGTTATTGCATCCAAATATAATACATGCAGAGTGCCTCCATTGGCCCGAAGCAGACACACAATACAAGATTCGAGATGCTCATGCATACGTACAACGAACACATCCCAGCAAAGCAAGCAAACTACTCACAAGCTCCGAGTATACACAACGCAAAACCATAGATATGTATTTAAGAAAAGCTCGCAAGCATTTCTTAATCTTTATTATTACACACAAGAAAACACAGAAACATTATGGCCTTTATGCGACGTGGCACTCGTAGAGCTTGATGTCCATCTTGAAGCCGAAGTAGTAGAGGTCCTCGATTGAGTCGATGCCCATTGTGGCGACGCCACGCGCCATGAAGAAGTCACCGGTACCGCCGACGACGGAGAGGTCCCCTGTCTTTGTGGCCATGAGGTCGGCGCCCATGAGGTTGAGCGTGCCCTTATATGCAATGGAGTCGAAGACGAGGGTGAAGGCGAACCATGTGTTGAGCTCTTCCTTCCTGTTGTAGAAATAGAAGCCATGCGCCGTCACCGGCTCCGAGTCCGAGGGCTCCGCCATCACCGGGGCATCGAAGACCATGAGCTGACCGAAGGTGTCGTTGACGGACGCCGCCGCCGCCGCTGCGTTCACGGCTTTCTCACCGTTGGAGAGGATGTCATGGTAGTATATCGTCATCCGCTTGCACGGCTCGTCGTTGACGTTGTAGCTGGTGACGACCCCGATTCTCGAGCCATGGGCGACACCGGCCAGCAGCGCCAGGGCCGTACCGCAGTTTTTGAGGTCCCTGTGCCAAAAACAAAATGTGGGCCTAGATTAAGTGTATTTTTATTTAATAATTATGAGACTATTTTTACTTAAGAACAAATCACCTGATTGCTGCGCCCTCATCACGGGAGAAGCCTAATGGTGGATCCAGTAAAAAAAAAATTAGATAGGGTGATCTAATAAAAAAGATTTGGCCACTGCAAAAGGTGAATCGTTTATAATATGATAATTAAGTGATCGTATATCATAAAAATAATTAAAATATTTTAAGATGACACACGACCACTATTAACAAACATTAGAACTTCTTGGTCATCTAGAGGGTTTTTGGAAGGCTCATTTTTCTTGGTATCTAATTATGCAAATTTACTGACCTGGCTTGCCTGGTCGTCATTGTTTGGTGTCGATGAGATTAGGTAGTTGAGGAACGAGAAATCAGCACGATTGAAAATGAAATGGAGATGCATAGAAACACTGGGCTCTAATTAAACTTTATTTCTTTGTCATACATTGTGTAGCTAGACAGGCCAACCCACTCAATAAAAAAGACCAGTTCAGTCTAGGTGACTGTACGTCTTCTTGTATCTTTTTTTCCTCCTCCTGACGAGGACTGAACCAGCAGCCATGGAGTCCGCATGTGCCGCTGGAGGGCAGGAGCTGAAGGAGCTGTGGAGTAGGCGGGGTTTAGTGCCGGATTCAGACCGCCCTACCTCGCCCTGGTGGATCCTCCTCTAGAGCAGCGGTAAAAACACTCAAATTTTGAGGCCCCAAGATTTTAGGGGCCCTGTGCGGTCGCCCACTCTGCCCCTGTCGATCGACGGGCCTGGCATCAAAGTGAGCTTGGACAACAGTGTGGTCGCGAGGCCTCCTTGCATCCTGTCGATCAGCTGTACTTGATATTAAGATGTTCGTTAGTTGACATGGATCTAGCCGCATATATATGCGACAGTTGACGTGGATCTAGCTGGTTAATTGATTCAATGAAATGATCGAATGAATTGGACGGAAGCGATCAGAGGCACATGCAATGGCCCGACACGGCTTGATTTGGCACCCGATGCTACATTATCCAGTTAGGAATTCATTACTTGCTCGTCTGACGGAGACAGGGGAAGCATAAAGTCTCCTCGCTCCTGCGTTTCGACGATAATATCCGAGGTTTGTTTATGGTGCCTCGAATTTTTTAATACTAAGTATCCAACGGTTAAAAACACGAAGGTAACTGTTAAAATATACGTGCCGGTATACATATACGTATTGAGAACTGCAATACATATCTGTATCGATCGATCATGAGAGAGTTACTTTGGCCAGCAGGCCCAGCACCGTGAGCTATATACGTACGGAGCCTGGATCAGTTTGTACGTCATACGTATCCAATATCAGATCAGCTTGAAGCCCAACATATTGTCCGGTTATTGTGCCATGTACGATTGGACATGTTAATACGACAATGTTTTGTCAACAAAAATATTGACCTTGACACATCAGCCTGTACGTCAAGAATTATCAATAAGAAAAATTGTAGCGTACGTACGTCGTTCAACTTGGAATGTCGTCCTCCCACGTTTGACAGAGACATTTACCTTTCCCCATCATCTGTAACATATTTTTTGTTAAATCACCAGCCTGGGTTAACACAAAACAAATCTAATGAATTTGACTAAGCAGATGAGATATCAAAAAACTATGAATGCTAACAAACACATTAGTGACTTGATGCGGATGGCTGGGCCCTTAAAATCTACTCAAATGGACGGTACACTACAAGAAAATGAATCTTTAGTGACCAAGTAATTTGGTTACTAAAAATTGATAAATAGTGATCAAAATTTAGTTTTTATTGTAGATATATATTTTTAGTGACCAAGGTACATGCTTATTGGTTGATAAATTCATTTAGTTACCAAGGATTTTCTAGTTGCTATTTAGTTTTAATGACCAACATGTCTAATTGTTGGTTACTATATACATATAGTTACAAGATTTTAGTGACCAAAATGCGACCAAGGTTTTTAATGACAAAATAGTTATAGTGATTAATATTACATATATAGTGACCAAATACCTTGATGACTAAAAAAATATTTGTCTCGTAGTGGTAGTAAATGATGTCATCTTCTATGCTAAATATTAGTGCATTTTTAGAACAGTAGTATAATTTAATAGTAGCTAAAATTTATTAACAAGAGGGATATAAAAATTCATAAACAACTTTAATAAGAGAATTACATTATATCACTACTCCTTAAAAGTACAAATTTTCTTTTCTACGTACACACGATAAAAGGTCCCTAACAAAGATAGGTTAGACTACGTGCACACGAAAAATACATTCAAATTATCATTTTTTTTACAAATTTGACAGATGAAATCTACAACTCTTACAAATCTAACCGATGAACCCACACCGACCATTGTTACTTAACAAACACAACTACCCATAACAAAATATATGAGATCTAAGAAAAGTTATTGAAAAACAAAACAAATTTATTTTAGTATTAATATATTATTTTTAAGTTAATATTTTTCTTTATACCGTAGCATTAGCACGGACATTGGGAGTTTTAATAGAAAGAATGTTATATCTTACGTGCACAAATAAAATGAGCTTCAAATTACAAAGAGATAAAAAAAAAAAAATTGCATAATAGGGTAGATCATACATACTGATCTGAATTGTTCGAGTACATTAAGTCAATATTTTGTTCATGCGTAAGATGGTCAAATGAACAAAGCGGTTGTACTGTCACCTTATGCCCTGCATGACTTGTTGACACCATCAAGGTAAAAAATCATTTGCACGTTTGTAAGTTCTCTGGTTAGTTTTACCCGGACATACAACAATTTACAGCAGCACCTTCCGTGAACGAAGTTTTGAATTTCAGGTCCATGTAGCGGAAATGGGGGAAAATCCCTTATCTTTTATTGGATCCAAATACAAGTTTTTGTGTCTCCTGATTGGCACGAACCAAACAGTAGCATGCACACACGATACATAATTCCATATGCCCGTGCATATATATACACAAGCAACTAATACGGCCGTGTACACGGCAAATCAAATTTATACAACAACACAAAACGTACGTAAATATGGACTCAAGAAAAGCTCACGAGCGCGTTTCTTAGTCCTTTTTATTTATGCACAAGAACAGAGAAAGTAGTCTATGTTGTTTAAACGTGACACTCGTAGAGCTTGATGTCCATCTTCGAGCGGGAGTAGTTAAGGTTCTCGACCCAGTCGGTGCTAATGGGGGCGACGCCGCGCGCCATGAAGAAGTCGCCGGTGCCGCCGATGATGGAGAGGTCCCTCGTCTTCTCGGCCACGAGGCCGGCGCCCTATCCAGCACGGATACGGATATGTGTATCAGTATCTGGTGGATACAAATATGGCGATACATCATGTTTTAGAAAAACCCGATATGTGGATATGTTTGTTTAAAAAATAAATAATAGAAAAATCCACAAAATAGAGCCTTGCAGTCACAAGTTAGAGCAGAGAAGCCCACAAATCAGTCCCAAACGATGCAGATCACAGCACAAACAATATAAATTGAAGTTCAATGGTGGTCATGTTGCTGAAATCAAACAGGATAAGAAGAATGGGGCAGTAAATATCATTTTAAGGGGTTGAATCTTGTTCCTGCTGGGCCAAAATGTATCCACTAGTAGGCCAAACTGGGCCAATACGTATCGGCCCAAATATCCAATTTTGTCCTATTTATTTTTATTTTCGATACTTGGTGGATACGTATCCACCACGTATCCATCACGTATCCGTATCGGATATGTATCTGCGTATCAGATACTCCCTACATTGAAGTATCGGGGTTTCAGAGCCGGCGCCCATGAGGTCGAGCGTGCCCTTATACTCTGCGGAGTCAAAGATGAGGGTGAAGACGTGGAGCGCGTCCTTTTTGTCATAAAAGTACAAGCCATGCGCACGAGCCATCGGCTCCGGCGACAGTGCCTGCTCCGTCGTCACCGGGTCATCGAAGACCACCTGCTGACCGAAGGTGTCGTTGACGGACACTACCGCCGCCGTCGCGTTCACGGCGTTCTCACCGTTGGAGAGGATATCATGGAAGTAGATCGTCATCCGCTTGCACGGCTCGTCGTCGTTGTAGCTGGTGGCGGCCCCAATTCTCGAGCCATGGGCGACACTGGCCAGCAGCTCAAGCAGCAAGATGCCACAAACAACGATCAACCTGATCTTGGACGGCAATGTGGTCGCGAGGCCTTGCATTCTGTCGATCAGCTGATCAACTGGAAGTCTGGAAGACGCTAGAGCTGGTCGCCTCTTGTTCGTGATGATAGTTATCGGAATTCTGCGTTCCCTATTTGTAGAGGTGGCGCCGGAATTATGAAGCCGCATATGCGCAGTTGATGTGGATCTAGTTGGTTAATTGATTCGGTGAAAGGGTCAAATGAACTGGGCAGAAGCGATCGATCAGAGGCACATGCATTGGCCCGGCACGGCTTGATTTGGCGCTTGATGCTACATTATCTATGGTACATACGGATCCTGGATCAGTTTGTACGTCATTCGTATTGTCTCGTTATTGTACCATGTACGATTGGACATGTTAGTACGACAATATTTGTCACGAATATTGACCTTGAATCATCAGACTGTCAAGAATTATCAGTTACAAAAATTGTCGCGTACGTACGTAGGTTCAACTTGGAATGTCATCCTGCCACGTTTTTCTATTAATAATTCATGGTAGGATCAATAAAATAAGGTTGACACAGACATTCACCTTTCGACATCATCTGTAGTATTTTTTTTTTGTTAAGCCGCTTGCCTGGCCAGGTTAACACAAAACATATCTAATAAATTTGATTAATCAGATAAAATATAAACAACTACTCCCTTCGTCCCCCATCACTTAGCTGGAGTTTACAAGTTTTACCCATTTAGGAGTAGAACCTATCACCCTTCTCAATACACAGCTTTCTCTATTTTCAATACATCATTAAATATTATCTCGATAAGTAAATTTCACAAAACTACAGGTATTTTATATCATAAAACTACAGGTTTAAATGATAGTTTCAGAAAACTATAAATTTGCTATAGTAAATTTGCATAAAATTTGTAGTTTTGCAATAATTTGAGTATAAAATTTGTAGTTTTACGATAAATTAAATACAAAATCTGTAGTTTTGTGATAAATTTGATCTAAAATTTGTAGTTTTATGAAATTATATGTTAAATCTGTAGTTTTATGATAATTTTGATAAAAATACCTGTAGTTTTCTGAAATTTTCTCTATCTCTATATTTCTCCTCATTT
>BCLG01000709.1:0-27422 GCA_001602295.1 Zoysia matrella | reverse complement strand
AATAAACTTATATTTTAATAGAAAGAATGCTATCTCATACGTGCAAGCAAAAAAATGAGCTTCAAATTACAAAAAGATTAAAAAAAACTGCATAATAGGGTAGATCATACATACTCTCTCCGTTCTTTAATTGAATTGATTTTTAAATTCAACTTTGACTATTCGTCTTATTCAAAAAATTTTTGATAAATTTCATATATTTTGATATAATTTGATTTATCATTAGAGTTATTTGAATTACAACTTAAAGTTTACACATTCGAGCAAATTTTTTGAATAACTCACAGTTTAATTTAAAAATCAACAGCAACATCAATTAAAGAACTGAGGGAGTACATAAGAGGGTCAATATTTTGTTCAAGAGGGTCAAATGAACAAAGCGAGTTGTACCATTACCTTATGCCCTGCATGACTTGTTAACACAATGCATCAACGTAAAAAATCCTTTGCATATTTGTACGTTCACTGGTTTGAGTTTTACCGGGACCATGTAACAATTTTACAGCAGCATCTTCCATGAACGAAGGTTCCAATTTCAAGTCCATGTATCGGAAATGGGAAAAATCCCTATCTGTTATTGGATCCAAATACGATAGAAGCTCTGTGCGGCCTCCTGATTGGCACGAACCAAACAGTAGCATGCACACACAATACATGATTCTATATGCCCGTGCATATATATACACAAGCAACTTATCCGGCCATGTACACGTACGTCAAATTAAAGTCATACAACAACACCGCACGTACGTACATGTGACTAAGAAAAGCTCACGAGCGTTTCTTAATCTTTTTTATTTATGCACATGATTATATAGAAGTACTAGTATGTATGGACTTTAGACGTAGCACTTGTAGAGCTTGATGTCCATCTTCGAGCGGGAGTAGTTCAGGTCCTCGAAGGAGTCGGTGTTGATCGTAGCAACGCCGCGCGCCATGATGAAGTCACCGGTGCCGCCGATGATGGAGAGGTCCGTCGTCTTCTCCGCCAGCGCCCATGAGGTTGAGCGTGCCCTTATACTCTGCGGAGTCAAAGACGAGGGTGAAGGCGGACCACGCGTTGAGCGCTTCCTTCTTGTCATAAAAATAGAAGCCATGCGCTCGAGCAACGGTCTCAGATGACAGCGCCTGCTCCGCAGTCACCGTGTCGTTAAACGCCACGAGCTGGCCGAAGTAGGTGTCGTCGTTGGTGGCGACCGACCGCCGGCTCAGCGCCGTCGGCTCAGTGATCGCCGCCGCCGTCGCGTCCACGGTGTTGGTGCCGTTGTAGAGGATGTCATGGTGGTAGACCGTCATCCGTTTGCACGGCTCGGCGCTGTAGCTGGTGACGCCTCCAACTCTCGAGCCATGAGTGACGCCGGGCAGCAGCCCGAGCAGCAGGATGCTGCCGGCAATGATCAAACTGAGCTTGAACAGCACTATGGTCGCCAGGCCTCCTTGCATTCTGTTGATCAGTAATAGTTCAACTCTTAATACAAGTTATTACTGGACGACTATAGGTAGCAGACTTGAGCTGTTTCTGTGACGAGTTGTGCCCTTGCAATTGTGCGCTGCCTATTTATGGAGGTGGCGCGAGAATTATGCAGCAGCATA
The DNA here is from genome assembly GCA_001602295.1 of Zoysia matrella. Taxonomy (NCBI): domain Eukaryota; kingdom Viridiplantae; phylum Streptophyta; class Magnoliopsida; order Poales; family Poaceae; genus Zoysia; species Zoysia matrella. Next base: position 25,829 of record BCLG01000709.1, on the reverse strand, counting down.
TGCGCATGCAGTTGACGTGGATCTATTGGTTTGATCCAGAGAAAGAATCGTTTGAATTGGACGGAGGCGATCAGAGGCGCATGCGTTGGCCGGCACGGCTGCGTTTGGCACTTGATGCTACAAAATCCAGTATGGATATTTCTGTGGCGATTATTATCCAGTAAGGAGAATTGAATATTTGCTCCGTGAACGGCGCGCGACAAAGGAAGCATCAGTCTCCGAGCTACGGCGTTTGGCCAACGATATTCCTCCTGCTGATCGAGATAGCTTGGCGTGGTCATGTCGATTAGTAAGCTCAAAAAACTGTGCCGTTGGAACTGGCACCATCATCAGGAGCATTAATTTTTATTTATTTTTTTGCTTTCATCAGGAGCAACTAAGGCTCTGTTTGTTTCTATTATATAATCTAAATTATAATATATGATTATATAATTTAAATTATAATCTATAAATTATATAATTTAGAGATCATAATCTAGTTATATCTGTTTGATAGTCTACTAGATTATTGGAGTTTCACACATTTGAGCAGGCGGGAAGAGAGGTAAAGCGGGCTGGAAAGGAGTGGAAATGGAGGTTTTGGCCCACTAAAGAATTTTTTTTTTTGACAAAATTCAGAATAGAACAACTTATTCAAAACTTCAGATTAAATTCAAAAAATTATGGCGACTGTGCAAGAGGTGGTCGAGGCCCTCAAAATCTAGAGTCCACAGTTATTTGAAAGTGCCGTGAAAGGAGCCTAATATTCATTCTCCTGGTCGATCTACCTTGCTAACCTTGGTGTGGACAAACTATTAATAATCTTAAAAAACTGAGACGATGGAGCTGGCATACCCAGCAGGAGCAAGAGGCTAGCTAGCGAGTAGACCGACGTCTATTTTACTTCGAATAATTTACTTTACTCATTTAACACTCTAAATAAAATCTTGACTCATTGTACTCTCTCAAACTACTCATTTATCATAATAGGAAATATCTTGATCTTTTATTGATCCAAATATGATACATACAATGTGCCTTCTGATTGGCACGAACCATACACACAATACATAACTCCATATACATGTGGATATGTACTTAAGAAAGGCTTGCAAGCGTTTCTTAGTCTTTATTCTTACAAGGTAGCAATGTGGCCATAAGATGTGGCACTTGTAGAGCTTGATGTCCACCTTTAAGCGTAAGTAATAAAGTTTAAGGTTTAGAGTTTAGGGATTGAATACCCTCAACTCTTGTGCTTTGAGTGGCGATAGACTCCTCTCTTGCGTCATGAGCAGTGACGAATCCGTTGCAACTGGTTTGGATGCCCCCAACTCTCGGACCCCTAGTGGTGATAAGCCCCTCTCTTGCGTCATGAGTGGTGGCGGATCTGCTACAGCTAGCGATGCCCCCACCTCTTGAGTACTCCTGGGTGACAATGGGCCCCTTACTCGCGCCATAGACGGCGACGGGCTCGTTAAAGCTGGTGATGCCCCCACCTCTTGAGCCTTGAGTGACAACGGGCTCGCTGTAGCTAGTGATGCCCCCACCCCTTGAGCCCTGGGTGACGACAGACCTCGGTCTTGCGCCGTGGGTTGTGACAGGCTCGTTTCTGGTGATGTCTTCAACCCTTGAGCCCTTGGTGATGCCCTTGTTTTTCGAGCCATGGGTGATGACAGACCCGCCGTGGTTGGTGAGGTCCCCACTTCTCGAGCCTTTGCTGACGACAGGCCCGCTGTAGCCGGTGATGAACAAACCTCTCGAGCCTTGGGTGACGATGGCCCCCTGGCTTGCGCCATGGGCAGCTACGGCCCCTTGTCTGGAGCCATTTGTGACGCCGGCCAGCAGCCCAAGCAGCACGATGCTGCCAGCAACGATCAAACTGAGCCTGGGTAACAAGGTGGTCATGAGGCCTCCTTGCATTCTGTCGATCACCTCAACTTGATATCGATAGATGTTTGTTACTAGAAGATGCTAGGGCAGCTAGCTAGCTCGCCTCTCGTTTGTGATGATCTTTCGGAACTCTGTGTTGCTATTTATAGAGGTGGTGGAAGGGGAATTATGCAGCCGCATATGCACAGATGACGTGGATTGAGTTAGTCAATTGATTCAATGAACGGATCAGATGGATTGGACGGAAACGATCAGAGGCACATGCTTGGCCTGGCACGGCTTAATTTGGCACTTAATGCTGCATTATCCAATAAGTAATTGAATGCTGATCTATTGATGGCGACAGGGGAAGCAATCACTATCCGAGTTCCGGCATTTGGCCAATAATATTGGTTCTCCTGATAGAGCTACGTTAGCTGATAAGTCGACTAAGGCCTCATTTAATAGAGATTATGGCATTGTTTTTACAACCGATTATATCAGCTTATATTAGAATCTCTGCCAGACATTTACAACTTATAAGAATTATGTTCATAATTAACTATAATTACTTTTACATTTTGCGAAATTCATAAACTAGGAATGGTACTCTCTCTGTTCCTAATTACTTATCATCTTAGAGTCACACATTTTTTCCATTTACTTGTCATCCTCACTTTCCAATACATCTTTCTTTATTTTCAACATATCCCTACGTTTCTCCTTAATCCCTGTGCTTAGAGCATCTTCAAAAAGTCCTCGTTAACTCTCTTAAATCAAATTATAAGAAAAAAGTATAAAAATGATCCTTCAATAGCTGTCTTAAACACTTCTCTACTTTCGAGGTCCCAAAAAATCTCCCTATTTGGAGTGAGGAACATTCTAGAGTCCTCAAACCCATCTTTCGTGCAACTAATTGTGAGACCGGTTGTTCAATTAGCTCAAATTTAAACTATATTTAGGAGAGCTGTTGGAGGAGATAACTAAAATAAAACTTAAATTTTTTTGACTGACCCCTAAAAGTGCTCTTTAAAGTGATTTTTTTAGGGAACAGTTGAAGATGCTCTACAACAAGAATGACAACTTAAAAAAAAAGGACAGAGACAGTAATTTTTACCATGTATCCCTTCGTGACATTTATAATCTATATTGGATAAGCTGCTCTACTAAACAGTTTTGATATTAAAAATAAATTATACAGATAAGTTAGATAAGTTATTTTAATAAATAATCTAAAGTATAAGTTATTTTTAAATAATCACAATCCGTAATAACCGGGCCCTAATAATCTTTAAAGACTGATGATGGAACTGACGTCGTCAGCACTCAGCAGGAGAAACGAGCTAGTAAGTGAACAGTTAATTACTGAAGCATTGGCCGGTGTGGTTTGAAAAGGAGAATGATGGAAAAGAACATGTGTTGCAAGTCGAGTAACCCGTGTTACGGAAGAAGCTGGGCTTTACTCTAGCGCGGGAGCATATGGGTTGGGTAAACCTTGGTACGGCCCATTTCTTGCGTCCCCAACTGTGCTGGCCCGTGTGACCCAGGAGAGGGGATGGCAGCGGCCCGCGTAAGTGGAGGGAGAAAACGGGGTGCTGGGCAGGCGGGAGAAGAGGGAAAGCGGCGAGTAGAAGGGAAAGCGGTCCTCGCGAAGGCTCTCGTTCTTTGGTACTGTAGCACCGACGATTCCAGCGGCGACTCGATGAGATTCGGCTCCCCCTCCGTCGAGTGGCCGGTCTGCTCGCCTCCGACTGCCTCTCAGGTCGAAGGAGGTGGGTAGTCGGCTTCGACGGCGGGGTTTGGTCTAGATCCAGTAGATCAGTTAGTTTTTAAGGTTATATCATCGTTTTTTTTTTCCCACCGAAGTTTCTCCGTCGATGCCACTGCAGTGGTCTCGTTGGAAATTTTGTGAGATACTCTCTCTGTTCTTGTGAGATACTCTTTTTTTTTTTAATTGGTGTCGTCGTTGATTATTCATTTTATTAAAAAAATTTGATAAATTTTATAAATTTTCATATAATTTGATTTATCATTAAAGTTATTTAAATCACAACTTAAAAATTTACATATTCGAACAAATTTTTTGAACAACACAAATGGTTAAAGTTAAATTTAAAAATCAACGGCGATATCAATTTAAAAAAAAAAGGAAGTATGTATTTTACAAACTCAAATCTTTGGGTTGGTGTTTTGAAATCAGCGTCCGATCTTAATCCTTGCAACAAAGATGCGGCTGATGACTGTGTGCCGGTGTGTTTAACGACTTCAGTGCGTACCAACTTGCCTCATATGCCACTCGTGGCTATTGGAAAAAAATGAGAATTCTTCGTATGCTTGGGGTGCGGCTTCGAGCCGTTCCATCAGTCCTCTGCTCTTTGATGTAGTTGAGAGGGAGGCCGAGCGGCGTTTTCGATCTTAGCTGACGAAGAACTCAGAAAGGATCTCTTGTACTCTGCAATGTAATTTTTGTCTCTTTCAGAAGTTTGGTTATAAGGGGCTGGATGTAAATTTATCTATATATTAATAATAATCCAACCCATTCTCAAAAAAAAAAAGGGAAAGCCGTGTGGGAAGGGTTGGAAAAGGAGGTTTCGGTCCACTAAAGAATAGAAATTGATTATTTTCCAAAATTCAGAATAGAACAAGTGATTCAAAATTTTAGATAAAATTCAAAAATTATGGTGACTGTGCAAGAGGTGGTCGCGACCCTCAAAATCTAGAGTCTGCAGTTATTTGTAAGTGTCGTGAAAGGAGTCTAATATTCATTCCCCTGGTCAATCAACCTTGCTGTAGACAAACTAATAATAATCTTAAAACATGATATGATGGAGGTGGCATACCCAGCAGGAGCAACAGGCAAGCTAGCGAGTATACTGAAGTCTATTTTAGAATAATTTACTTTATCCGTTTAACACTCCAAATAAAATCTTGATTCATTGTACTCTCCCAAACTACTCATTTCTCGGAATAGGAAATATCTCGGTCTTTTATTGATCCAAATACTATATATACATTGTGCCTTCTGATTGTCACGAACCATACACACAATACATGACTCCATATATATGTAGATATGTACTTAAGAAAGGCTTGGAAGCGTTTCTTGGTCTTTATTATTACTCACAAGAAAAGGTAGCACCATGGCCTTATGATGTGGCACTCGTAGAGCTTGATGTCCATCTTTAAGCGGAAGCAGTGGAGTTTAAGGTTTAGAGTTTAGATTTAGATGCCGCCAACTCTCTCGTGCTCTGAGTGGCGATAGACCCTCTCTTGCGTGCTCTGAGTGGCAATAGACCCTCTCTTGCGCCATGAGCGGCGACGAACCCATTGTAGCTAGTTTGGATGCCCCCAACTCTCGAGCCCTGAGTGGTGATAAGCCCCTCATTTGCGCCATGAGTGGCAGCGGACCCACTGTAGCTGGCGATGCCCCCACCTCTCGTGCCCTGGGTGACGATGGGTCCCGGTCTTGCACCATGGGCGGTAACGGGCTCGTTGTAGCTAGTGATGCCCCCACCTCTTGAGCCCTGGGTGACGACGGGCCTCATTCTTGCGCTTTGGGCGGTGATGGGCTCATTGTGGCCGGTGATACCTCCAACTCTCGAGCCCTTCGAGATGCCCTCATTACTCGAGCCATGAATGACCGCAGGCCTGATGTTGTTGGTGACGCCCCCACTTCTCGAGCCCTTGGTAGTGCCCTCATTTCTCGAGCCATGAGTGACCGCAGGCCCGACGTTGTTGGTGACGTCCCCACTTCTCGAGCCCTTGGCGGTGCCTCCGTTTTTCGAGCCATGGTTGATGATAGGCTCTTCATTATTTGTGGGGCCCTCACTTCTCGAGCCCTTGGAGATGCCCTTCTTTTTCGAGCTATGGCTGACGACAGGCCCGCCGTTGTTGATAGGGTCCCCACTTCTCCGACCCTTGGATTTTCCCTTTTTTTTCGAGCCATGGGTGACGACATGCCCATCGTTGTTGGTGAGGCCTCCACTCCTCGAGCCCTTGCTGATGACAGGCCCGCTATAGCCGGTGACGGCCACACCTCTAGAGCCCTGGGTGACGATGGGTCCCTGGCTTGCACCAAGGGCAAGAACGGAATTTTGTCTGGAGCCTCCATTTGCGACGCCGGCCCACAGCCCGAGCAGCACGATGCTGGTAGCAACGATCAAACTGATGAGCTTGGACAACAAAGTGGTCACGAGGCCTCCTTGCATTCTGTCTTGTCTATCAGCTCAACTCGATATCGATATATGTTTGTTACTGGAAGACGCCAGAGCAGCTAGCTAGCGCGGCTCTTGTTTGTGATGATCTCTCTTGCAACTCTGCGTTGCTATTTATAGAGGTGGGGGAAGGGGTATTATGCAGCCATATATGCGTAGATGACGTGGATCGAGTTAGTCAATTGATTCAATGAATATATGAAAGGATAGGATGGATTAATTGGACCGAAACGATCAGAGGCACATACTTGGCCCTGCACGGCTTGATTTGGCACCTGATGCTGCATTATCCAGTAAGAAATTGAAGGTATGATCGGATGACGGCGACAGGGGAAGCAATCACTCTCCGAGATCCGGCGTTTGGCCAATAATACTGGTTTTTCTGATCGAGCTGCGTTGGCTGGTCAAGTCGATTAATAATCTAAAAAACTGTCATGATGGAATTGGCATCGTCAGCAGGAGCAACGATCTAGTAAGCGAACAGGTTGAAGTCCCGTTTGGTATAGATTATGGGGTTGATTTTGCAACTGATTATAGCAGTTTATATTATAATCTTTACTAAACACTTTTTACGCTTTTTACTAGCATATATAAGCTTCAAATTGTAGCTTTTTACCACTTCTCTTTTCTCATCAAATATAATTTATAACGGATAGGCTAGATAAATAATTTTTCATAAATAATTTAAATTATAAGATAGTATCAGCCCGCCTGGTTTCAGCTAAGCTCTCACACACATTTCATTTCGGAAGTGGATGATGGAAAAGATTATGAGGCTGTGAGGCACATGCTTGGCTCGGCACGTCTTGATTTGGCACCTGATGCTGCATTATCCAGTAAGTAATTGAATGTATGATCCGCTGACGGCGACAGGGAAAGCAATCACTCTCCGAGATCCGGCGTTTGGCCAGTAATATTGGTTCTCCTGATAGAGCTACGTTGGCTGGTCAAAGTGGACTAAGACCTCATCTGGTAGAGATTATGAGATTGTTTTTGTAACCGATTATAGCAGCTTGTATTCAGGGGCAGAGTCAGGAATCACAAAATTGAAAGGGGCCAAATAAGTTTAAGTACACTATTTCTTTGTTAAGAGGGACCAAATACTTAAGAAGCTCATAAATATCAGTGCAAATTAAAGATATATAATGTGAATGCTTAGAGCATAGGGGGGCCAGGCCCCTGCTGCACCCGCCCCCCCTTCTCCGCCACTGCTTGTATTAGAATCTCTACCAAACAGTTACAATCTATAAGTGATTATATATATTCATAATCAGCTATAATTACTTTTACATTTTTCACTAAAATTCATAAAATATGAATGATAGTTTTTTACCACTTATCTCTTCCCGACACTTATAATCGATACTACTTCCGTTCTAAAATATAAGCATTTCTAAATTTAGATAAGGTCAAACTCTTTTAACTTCTACCAATGAAAATTACATAAATTTTAATATAAAAAATATAATTTTTTATGAAATTTTATTTAATGATGAATTCAAAAAATATAATTTTTATATGGTAAAATGTTGTTAATTATATAGTATTAATGGTCAAAGTGATAAAAGTTTGACTTTGATTAAACTTAAAAATGCTTATATTTTAAAACAGAGAGTATTAGATAAGTTGTTCTATCAAACAGTTTTGACATAAGAAATAAATTATGCGAATAAACTAGTTATGTGATTTTAATATATAATCCATAAGTATAAATTATTTTTAAATAATCGTAATAAACAGGGCCCAATAATTAAAAAAATAAAAACTGTGATGATGGAACTGGCATCGTCAGCAGGAGCAACGAGCTGGTAAGCAAATGGTTAATTACTGAAGTATCGGCCGGCGTGGTTTGAAAAGGAGAAGGATGGAAAAGAATACGGGCTGCAAAGTCGAGCAGGCCGTGTTACGGAAGAAACTAGGCTTTGTTCCAGAGCAGGAGCATATAGGCTGGGGAAATCTTGGTTCGGCCCATTTCTTGCTTCCCCAACCGTGCCGGCCTGTGCGACCGGCAAGCGTCGGCGAGTGCCCAGCTAGACCTGGTCACCGACGGACCCGCCACCGCGCACAGAGGAAGGCGGAAACCGTCACCGCGCGCGCCACTCCTCGTCGTCGCTACTAACGCAAGCTGCCTGCGGCTTCAAACGACGAGACGATGCCGCCATCCCCATTTTCCGGTGCCGACCAGGTTCCCCGAACACCCCCAAAGCCTTCGCCCGCTCACCAAAAAAAAAAAAAAAAAAAAAAATCTCGGGCGGCGATTCCGGAAAGCATCAGCATCCGGACGACACCCCCTGTCCGGAGAAAGAGAAACCGGCGGCGAAGACGCGGTGGCGCGCGCTGAGCCGGCGTCCGGCCGGGCACTCGACTGGTGGGTGGTGCCCATCTTGTCAGCAAGGTCAACTCGAGAGAGCGGGGGCGTGCCGCCGAGACGCACGTGGCGATGCGCGTATGTGCTGACGACGAGCCATGAGCGCGTGCTTCACGTGGACACGGCCGTGCTTACGTCTCGGTGGATTCGGGCCCGTCACAGAGATAGAGGCCGTGCCAAACACGAACGAGGCTTCTCTCCTGCCATGCATACTCCCACCAGATGTCAACTTTCTATTGGTTTCTGTTTTTCCAGTGGGCCCAGCAAAAATGGAAGAAAAGCAAACTTCTTAACGATGTTAAAGCAATGGATTTTCCTCTGTGGCGATTTCTCTCATTTCTTCCACAGCTTTGCCCAGCCGATCCCCTCTGCCGACAGCAATCCCCAATCCACCACATCTGCAACCAGTTCCTCCACAGCTCCGCCCAAATCCATCAACATCATTCTTCCCCTTTGAATTCGACACCGGCTATCCGCCGTCCATCGAGATGCATCTCGGAATAGCAAGCTTGGCAGCGGCGACGGTGAGCTTTGTGCGAAGGAGAAGTGGCACAGCCACAGCTCATGTTGCGATGCCATGACCCCTTTTGCGTTCTCGATGCTGATCTCGGAACAGAGGAACCTGCCGGGGAAGCGGTCCTCGGCGAAGAGGCCGAGCAGCAGGTGGCTGCGGATAGCTTGCTCAATCTGCCGTCCATCAGGTGATGCTTCCGGGTTCGGTGAACTCCATGACCATGAAAGACCGTGAGGAGCCATGGAAACGTGAGAAGAATCGTGAACTCCCCCAAAACATGTTCATCCCTCCCTCCGTCGAACGGAAAAGCACTGACTTATCTATCCATCTGGTGCGTTCCGTCCAGAACCCAGCGAGTTGCCGCTAACTCGTGGTACGTACGAGTCTTCTCCGCCGCCGGCAACGCAACAATTCTGACGCAAGGACCAACGATCCGCGAACGCAGCAGCCGGCAGGCACACGCTGTCAAGAGGTGCGTGTCCGCGGGAGCTTCGGACACGCGAATACTATAGTCCACGGGACCGACGAGCGGTCCCCGGGTCAAGCGCACGTGGACATACGCGGCCGGACGTGGAGCCGCCTCCCGCTGCGTGACTGCGTCCCCTCCGGGGATCCCGGCGGAAACGGCACGGAAAGCGCCGTGTCCGCGGTTGACCCGAGCCGCGACGCACTGCCGGTCACCACGAGCCGCCTTTTGGCTGCGGTGACCACTGACCCGGTCGTGGGTGGGCAGATTATTACAACTACTAGTGGTCTGGGCAGCCACCACTGTGACGACGGTTTGATTCCCGCGGTGAACGATGGTTCGTGGAGGTGCGGGCGGATGCGATCGGCGCGGGCGCCAGCGCGACGCCGCGCTCGCCGGGAACCGTCACACGTCGCAGTACTATTCACTGCAGCCTGACACGGTAGATGAACGGATATGGTGACCACACGCGCGAACTGCCCGCACGTGCTGTAGCATGCATACATGTGCAGCGATTTTGTGAATCTGCCTGTGGTTCTGTGATGTTGTGGCGATTACTATACTTAGCTGTGGAGCGACCAGTCCAGAGCGCGAACAGCTTTGACTGGTTGCTGCTGCGATTACTCAAGGGGCAGACCAGTTCCTTTATATAAACACCCGCTTCCCTCCATCCACAGCCTCTAGCAGTCCACCAAGCGACGAACGTTACCCTCCGGCCGGTCACCGTCGACGAGTCCACCGCGCGCGCTCGCGCTCTGCCGCTACCTCAAGTCCAACCTTTCGCCGCGCCGAGAGCCGTACGCGCGCGAGACCGACCAGGCTCCCGTTCATTCGCTCGTTCTTGCCGCGCGCGCGAGCAGGCGCCATCGACGGCGGGCGGCGCCGGAGTAATGCTGATGGGGAAGTACGAGATGGGGCGGACGCTGGGGGAAGGCCACTTCGGCAAGGTGAAGCTGGCGCGGCACTCGGAGACCGGCCGCGCGTTCGCCATCAAGGTGCTCGACCGCCACCGCATCCTCGCCATGAAGATCGACGACCAGATAAAGCGGGAGATCGCCACGCTGAAGCTGATCAAGCATCCCAACGTCGTCAGGCTGTACGAGGTGAGTGAACTTCGCGACCTCTCTCCTGTCCTGCCGCCTTGATGCGAATTCGTTTCGGTTTTTGGGGTTCTCGTTCCTTGGTTTCTTGCTTGTTGCTCGAAGAAACGTGGGTAGTTTGGGAAATTGGGTGAGCGGGTCATGGCGGACAACTACCGCCGGGCGGGCCGTCGAAGTTGCGTGTGAACCTTCATTCAGGCGGCGGTTAGTCGGCGGCGACATAGAAATTTCTGTGTCTTCGCGCGCTCCTCTTTTTTTAATTAGTCCCTCTGTTCTTTAATTGATATCGTTGTTAACTTTTAAATTTAATTTTAATTATTAGTCTCATTTAAATTTTTTTTATTAACTTCATATATTTTGATATAATTTGATTTATCATTAAAATTATTTAAATCACAACTTAAAATTTTATATATTCGAGCAAATTTTTTAAATAAGACAGATGATCAAAGTTGATCGTAAAAGTAACGGCGACATCAATTTAACAACGGATAAAGTAAACTTTAGGACTCGCTTTCCATTCCTCGACATTGACACGGTTTATATTTAAACAAACAACGCCCAAAATGACCAGGCAAAGTACAAATTTTACACCAAAACAGGGGTACTTTTGTCCCCTCCCATTTCTTCTATTCCATTTACTGGGCACCAATTGCCAATTGAGGCAATGAGCAATTGGCTTCATCCACAATCGATCAATTATCAAAGGCTCGTCAGTCGCGTCCAAGGAGAAGAAAACCGCGGGCCATCACATCGAACGATCGAATCCTGGAAATCCTCTGACGTCCATGGGCACTATTGCAGACGATGAGGTCGTGACGACAGTCAAGATTTGAGGTTTCATCTGGGCCGTCGAGTCTGGTAATCCGATGGCAGCTGCACGTAACATCAACGACTGCTTCTTGCCTGGTCACCTGTAGCAATCCGGAGGCGACCAACAAGTGGATGGTGATCCCTTTTGCTAGAGCGAGCAGCATTGCAAGATCCCAATAATTGGATGCACCGCGTCATCCTTTTTGTATATCTTCAGGCAACTTTTGGTCCTGCAAGGCAAAGAAGTCTGCCCGGCATGAGCACACCACACAGCACATCGATCTTCTTGCGTTTCTTTCTAGATAGAGAATAGAAAATGGTGCTTGATGGCTCAAAGCAATACATCTGCACATCAATTAGGCAGTGATTTTAGATACCCAAAAGGCAAAAGCTATGGAGAAAAGAGGACAGAGGTGGCGAAATTTTGTTCTGGAAGTAAGACCATTGTGCTGATAAAAGAGAGAAGACAATGGCATGCATCCACAGTTCTCTAGGATTACACCGAGAAATAATGCAACCAGCACAAAAAATGACCCAGACAGACCGTAATCTGAAGTTGTATGATAATGTAGCTAATCCATCTGTTCAACAATATAATTAAATTTTACTTTCCTTTTGCAGGTTTCAGCAAGCAAGACTAAAATATATATGGTCCTTGAGTATGTAAATGGCGGGGAACTATTCGACAAAATCGTGAGAATTCTGCTCCTCTTTATATGAAACATGCTTTCTGATTTGAAAGGCATTTAATCAAATTTTCAGTTTGCAAAGGATTTAAACGACTCTCTTTACAAAACAGGCATTGAAAGGTAAACTGTCTGAGAAGGAAAGCAGAAAATTATTCCAGCAGCTAATAGACGCCGTAAGCTACTGCCACGAGAAGGGAGTTTATCATAGAGACCTCAAGGTAAGCACTGACCTGGTTTTCCAAACTTGATCTTCTGATATCAAACAGTTATGGGAATGGTAAAAACACATAATTGAAACCCATCTTCTATGTTTTCTTGTAGCCAGAAAATGTCCTTGTCGATGCAAAAGGAAACATAAAGGTTTCTGATTTTGGGCTAAGTGCCCTCCCACAAAATCAGCGGGTATGATAGTTTATCTGGCAGCCTCAGTTTGAATCATTTTGTCACTATCTAAAATAATGGTTCTTCTGTTTCAGAAAGATGGTTTGCTGCATACGACCTGTGGCAGCCCTAACTACGTAGCCCCTGAGGTACGAAATAAGCATTATCTGCTATGGCCCCGCACCTACTTGGACCTCAGGGGTTCCATCATCACATACCTTTGTTCTTCTTGGTTAATTCTGACAATGTCATTTGTAGGTTCTTCTCAACAAAGGTTACGATGGCTCCATGTCTGATGTATGGTCCTGTGGTGTTATTCTATACGTCATGCTTACAGGGAACCTTCCATTTGATGACAAAAATACGGTTGCCCTTTACCAAAAGGTATGAAGAAAGGAATGGCGATTTACATAAACAAGCCCTCAAAAAAATGAAGCTTTGTCACAAAAAAAAAAAGTACTAGCAAACCTACTTGCTGCAGCCATATCTGACAGTGACGTTTTCCCAGATTCTGAAGGGTAATGCCCATATTCCCAAGTGGCTTTCCCCAGGCGCCCAAGATATACTACGAAAAATCCTTGATCCTAATCCAATCACCCGCGTAGATGTGGATGGAATAAGGGCGCATGATTGGTTCAAGCAGGACTATGCTCATGCTGTGCCATTTCGTGATGACGACGATAACATGGATGAAGGCAGAATAAATATGACTGAGGTAACCTAATTGAATTGTAGTACTTGTATGCCATTCACAGACTATTAAAGTCTGAACCTCGTCTGATTTTCCTGAAGCATAATGACACTCAAGATAACCTTGCGATCAACCAAATGAATGCTTTTCAACTCATTGGGATGTCCTCATGCCTTGATTTATCAGGATTTTTCGAGAAAGAGGTGAGTCCAGTTTTTTTTACTTGAGGCAGGAGCACTGCTTTCTTAAATTTATTGGGTATTTAACCATGCTATTTCTCTAGATATGAGGATGTTTTTCATTGTTCTAGAGACCTTCCATTGAAGTCAGACATATGACCTGTATTGCAGGACATCTCTGAAAGGAAAATCAGATTTGCATCAAATTATTCACCAGCTTATTTATTCGAGAAGATGGAATGCATTGTCAAAATGATGGGTTTCCAAACACAAAAGGGCAACGGCAAGGTAAGTGGCTTGTGTTGTGTGTGTATAATATCCTGGGTCTATGCATATAGATATATAACAAGGATACTGAATACTGCATTACAATTTTCTGCAGCTAAAAGTAACCCAAGATTGCAAGGGACCAACAGCTTCAAGAGCTTACGAATCATTATTGGTTTCTGCTAAGGTATTTATAATATATATACTAGTACCATATTTCACAGTTAATAAATAATTTAATGCAACTCTTACACCACAGTGCTTGTATTGTGACTCCAGGTATTTCAGATCAATGAATCTCTTTATGTTGTTGAACTGAAAAGGTCATCCGGGGACTGCTCTCTGTACAGACAGGTACTGCTCTTCCTTGGTTATCTATTTTGAGATTTATTTATGTATCAGATCATTTCACTTATTGCAGAAACCCTTTTTTTCTTTCTGTTGTTCTTGATTGATGCAGTTGTGTGCGGCATTATCAGAAGACTTGAGCATATGCAAAAGCCAGCAAGTTTTGAAGCAGGATTCCATCAGACAAGATATTGGTAGATACAATAGTAGCTTCTAACAAAGGGTCTCATACCAACGTAGGACAAACTAAAAAAAAACTATATGTAGTAAAATACTGTACTGACCATGCACCTATAAGAAAAGTGCTCTCCTGGGTACCCTTTGTCATGTATTTAACCTTAGAGGTGCACCTATAAGAAAAGTGCTCCCCTGGGTACCCTTTGTCATGTATTTAATCTTAGGGGCCGTTTGGATCTCTTTATTTTGGAGAAATTGAAATCTACATAATGAGTTAGGCTATTTAGCTTGAAATTTGACATTTCACAACTTTTTCAAGCTCACAAATAAACTTACCTCAAATTCATAAGATGAGAGATGAAAATAGATTCTATAGATCATTATGCTACAATTCTATTCTTCAACTTATAACATACTCTTCAACTCACTTCTCTACAATAGAAATGCAACATATAAATATGTCTTTTGTATGCCTAACAATAAATATACAAATATATTTCATATGCAACTATATTAGCTTAATTAATCTATGCCCAAATTGTAATTCTTAAAATGAATTCAATTCCAACTATACAAATAGGGCCTTAGAGGAAATAGACCACAACAAAATAGCTCGCTGCAATGTATGTAGCTGCTACTGAGGGCCAATATGATGTAAACAAGTATACTGTACATACCAGAGATTCAAAGTTACTTGGACTCTGTTTATCCTCCGGACTGATATTTAGAATGTAAGATTCTTGCGTCCTTGCTTCTGGAGCGAACTGATTTTAGAATGTAAGAATCTATTAAACGGGAATTGCTCTTTGAATGGCGTTCTTTCATTTGCAGCGAAACTATAAGGACACCTCTGAAGCTCAAACTTGAGCATGTTTCGTCGATTCTGTAACCTCGCCAGTAATCCTTACATGAGCACTGCTTGATCGAAATGGTGAAAATGGTTACGGTCTCTAACAATCAATTCGTATAATGACGAGATGAACTTAATAGCTGAATACAAATCAATGGCAAGCTTCTTCCGGGACATTGGCGGAGGCCTGAAGCGCGAGGGAGAGCGAGAAGGAGATACCGAGGAGGCGGGGCGCCCGCGGCAGCAGCGGCAGCGCGCGGAGGAGGACTCGCAGCGGGACGCGCGCGCGGAGGTACCCCGCATCGCCTGGCGACGAGGAACGCGTCTGGCGCGCCGAATTGACGAGGCGCGCGTGCGCAGCGAGGTGCTCCGGCCACGCCGCCGCCCAGCGGGCTCCCCGCGCGGGGCGTTCGAGTTTCCAGCAGCGGCAGAAGGTGACCCGCCGCCGCGCTTGCTGCTACCCGCGCTTGGAGCGCCTGGCCGTTGGATTGCGGAAGAGAGATACGCGGCGGCAAAGGTTCTATAGAGGAGTCCACGTGGCGCAAGCGCGTTCGAAACTGACTCATAAAACTACTCTCCGTTTCAATAGAAAACTTATTTCTAAATTTTATTAATTATAATTTTAATCAATGATTTTTATAAATTTAATTAAGTTTAAAATTTTAGTATTTGTACTTTCAAATTCCTCAAAAAAGTATTTTCATAATATATATAAATTATATTATTAAAATTAATTAAATCTATTAAAATTATTGATCAAAATCATAATCAATAAAATCTAAAAATAAATCACTTCTCCTATCGGTGAAAGGTGAAAAAAGCGCAGGGGAAGGTAGCTGGTGCCGTCGAAGCCATGTGCTGATGCGCAAGCCGTGCAGATAGTCTGCAGATTCCATCAGAACCTGAAAACAGGCCATCAACCAGAAAATGACGACGCTCCAGCTCTCGTTCCATAGTCCCAGTGTAATGTAAGAATTATTCATGTAAGGCACTTGTTTGTTGCTGCCAACAACACCATACCGACAGGGTGCGAAACATTCGGCAGAATAGCAGCAGTGGAACACAGCAGTAACAAGGCAACTGAAACATTTATAGAACAAGCAATCACTAACAGATTTACATGACACAAAATACTGGAACTGTCAGCTTTGCCACTTCAAGACACAACACATCCCACCATCTATAGTGGGAACAAGTGTATTAAAATGCCTGTACGCGGTAGCTGAATTCCAAACATCCCCAACAGAGGCAGCCAACAGCATAGGTATGTCTACGAATGCAGCTTATATGCATTTCGGACTCTTGCCGTGCATTGAAAGACTGGAAGTACCTTCTGTGAATTCCAACAAGTCTAGATAACATCACTTATCCAGGCTACTCGGAACTCGGTGCTACATGCCAATCCATCCATGCTCATTGCATTGAGTATTATTATGTAAAAATTGAAGCTTCAACTAAAATCTTTTTGAAATCAGCGCCTCATATTTCAAGCATGCCTTTTTAAGACCAATTTGGCGAAGTGAGAGTAGACCATAACCATCAAGACCAGGCAATGTTATCCTGCCTGAAACTAGAGAAGACACCGCAGTCTACACCACTTTATGTTGTAGATCGCATAACCATCTTTCCCGAGCACTATCACTCAGAAGAAACTGCAAACTGAGCTGCGGTACTGACCCAGTAGTATATTGGTAGATTGACTCCGCTAGGACATAACAAATCTAAGACTAGTAAACATTTTAATTGAGAGCTAATTTATGTTTTAAGCAACTCAATATTCCTTCTCAGAACGAACTTTGCAAAACCAACCACCATTTTAGGAAACTCAACATAATTTAGCTTCAAAGGCATAGTTTGCACCCACCAACTGAGCCTCATAGTATCCATCAGCCCTGAGCAGACATGCGTAACGATGCTAAGTTTTTCCAGCAGCTTTTGTAGTAGAATCTACTACGTTAAATGATAAAGGCTGCCAGCCTGAAGAATGGGGCACAAGCCATTTCTTCGTGTTGATAATGATATTCAAAACCTGAAGAACCTCAGCGAGGGCAAGGTTTTTCAGGCACGATTTTTTTAAGTAAGTAGCTGCTTGATACCTAGGAGCAAAGAAATATGGTTAACCACAAAAAATAGATGAATAAAGAATATTCAAAGTAATGAAGCCTTACTTAGATTCAGAATTCATCATCACTGAATAGCCATGGGTAGAAGATATGAATCTATGGACGGCATCAAACATTTCTTTTGGATACTTTGCATTATCATCCAATATATTCACACATTTCCATAGATTTTCATTTTTGCCAAGATAGAAAGACATTTTTCCTAACTTTTTCATGACAACAGCCTGATGCTGCATGGCAAGTTGAAGAGCTTTCTTAACATCAAAATTTGGTAGATTATCATCTCCATAACATATACAATCTGCTATATGCTGTTCTGTTGGGGGGATTTTCTCAGCTTTCAGTACTTCCAAAGCACTCAAGATATATCTTACGAGCCCTTGAGAGTCAGAAGACAGCTGTGTAAATCCTGGGTTTACTCCCCAGTATCCAGTATTTTGCATGTTGCTGGACATGCTAGGAGGAGTTGGATGTCTGTAATTGTAATTACCATAACCAGGCTGAACAATAGGAGCACCAGGATGGTTTGGACGGTAGTTGACATTCAAACCTTGACTATCATGATCTCCTCTAGGGTATTCCGAAATATTGAGCCGGTTCATATCATGATAATTTATTTGTGGTCCATGATAACCTGGGCCAGGTGGGCCGCTTGGCCAGGATTGCAACGGTGGAGTAGAAATACCACTATGTCCAACTGGTGGACATGAGTTGCTCCTATGTGTATTAGGTGCTTCAAAGTTGCTAGATCCACTATGAGGACGGTGATTGACTGGATTCTGTGGTCTTGGCTGTTGAGAAGATCTGGGTTTCTGGTATTTTGGATGACAACGGCTAGTACCAGTGCTAAAATCAGGAGCACCATTTTTAGGTGCAGACTCAGTTGAAACACCATGGTAACAGTCATGAGGAGCGCTCTTTTGATAAGAATGAGCAGATTTTGCAGGTTTTTTTGACATGAAAATGGGTTGAATTTTCGGTGTAACCTTTGCCCCATCATGCAATTCAGGACTCGATAATGACGATGATGATGAATTATGAGAATGATCTGGATGGCTAGCAGTGTTAACTTTAGGACTATCAGAAACACCATCAAGTGAAGTTTTCTCATTGCTTGCTGAGTTAGGTAAATTGTCTGTCTGATTTTTCCAAGATTGCTTCACTTTATATTGTTTATTCACCTTTCCATTACCAGCCCTTTGCTGATCGAACTGAATGCTATTCTGTACATGCAGAGTTGTGTCTGAGGAATCTGTAACCATGCTCTGGGATGCATCCAAATCATCCGCACTGCTGTTTGCTGTGCTACTTATGTATGGTGGCTCTGCTAATTGTGGTTCCCCAGCCACAAAGCTTTTCCATAGCCAAACACTTTTTGCTGCAGCAGTAAGTGCTTGAGATACATTTGGAGGTTGTGCTAGTAGAATATTGTACTGCCGCATCTTAAGCTTATGAAGAGCATTTGAGAAATCCCGATCACCAGAAATTAGTAAATAATTTGCTGGCGGAGGGTTGTCAATAGCCCAAAATAGCATGTCAACTAAAATTTTCTTATCACTTGCATCTTTGATACCTGCCAATTGTAAGAGGGAAAAGAAACTTGGATCAACAACATCATCACGTATTCACACATAAGCATAGATGTCTAACATCACATGAACCTATTAAATCGATCACGTTCCCTACCTAGGCCATCATCACCACAGCAACCCTGCCAAAACCATCATAATCCACAAAATAAAACAAGATCCACCAGACAAAGCACACCACCAAAAAGGGAAACTTCCTAAGTTCTAATCCTAAGACCCATCAGATGAAAGCGAACTGATGATGAGCGCAGGAGCAATCCAAACGGCGCGATCGACATGCATTGCTAAGGGGCCGACGGATCAACTCGCTACGATCACTAAAAGGGGAACCAACAGGGTAGTTGGGGGAGCAGTGGACGGGGCGTCCGTACCGGCGGGGACGTGGTTGAGGGCGACGCCGGTGCTCGAGAGGGCGTGCTGGACGTGGTGGGGGACGCAGCCGGTGTCCCCGTAGGCGGAGATGGTGATGGGGCCGGTGTAGCCGGCGGCGGCGAGGGCGGAGCTCATGTTCTGCGCGATGCGGTGCGGGTCGCAGCCATGGGGGACCTGGCAGTTCTCGATGTCCCACCAGACCGAGGTCTTCGCCACCGCGTACTCCCCCATCGCCGCCGCCGCCGCTGCCCGCCCCGGTTTCACTGCAGGAGAGGCGCTTGGCGTTGGGGTTCGGGGGGACAGAGATCCAGCGCAGTTTGGACAGCGACTGCCATCTCCTCCGTTCCTATTCCATCTGATGGTAACGTGAATTCTTTTCTCTTGCCGCTAGCACATCCATAAGCATTCCTAATTTGAAGGGTCATTAATACTTATAAAGGTAAACTAAATTAAGAATATAAATTTCTGACAAACATATAAATATTAATTTTATATTGATTAAGTTAATTAAAATTATAGAATAAAGTATAACTTACTCTTAAAAAAATTAAGTCAAATCTGCTAAATTATTTTTCATTCAGTTTATCTTTACAAATAATATTTTGGTTCAATTTACTCTTAATATAATTTATATTTTTTCTATACATAAACATAATCTTATTAGCAAATTTACGATATGATAATGGACAAAAAAATAGAATATACTGGAACAAGAGGAGAGAGATAAATATGAATAAAGCGAAATATACTAAAAATTTATAATCTCTCTCTTTCCGATATTTCTCCATCTCTATATCAATCCTCCTCGTTTTCAGTACTCCCGTCACAAAATAAGTGTCTTTTTAGATTTTTAAACATCTCCCTTTAATCATTTGTCTTATTCAAAAATTTTGTGAAAAAATTATTTATTTTATTATAAAATAATTCATTATTAGAAGTATTTAAGCTTGACTTATTTATTTTTGCATTTTTGTAATTTTTTTTAATAAAACGAATGGTCAAACGACGATTTTAAAAGGAAAAAAACGTCGCTTACGAAGGGATTATATCCCACTTTTTTTCATTCATCGTAATTTATTTGCTTGCACCCAAAAATTAGAAACCGAGGGGCTCTCGGGGCGACTCGAGCAGCTGCCCTGAACCCTAGTCGCCGCCGCCACCGCCGCATCCCCACCTCTCTCGCCGCGCCGCCGCCGGAGCGATGCACCGGGACAACCCGTGGGGCTCGCCGGGAAGGCGGCGGCGAGGCTCTTGCTCGCCGTCGGTTGCGCTGTGGTCAGGCCAGGGGAGGCAGGTGGCAGTATCGAGCATTGAACCGCATCCAGAGGTCGTAGCGCCGTCGTCAGTCCGCCCCATGTCGCGGGGCGCTGTTGTTGTGTTGCCTGGTGGGCGGATCTGGGAGGTTACCGCCGGTTGCGGGGTGCCGTCGAAAAGATCTAGGCGGAGGCTGCCGGGCTGCGGTGGTGGTCCAGTGGAGCAGCCGCTTTCGTGCGCGAGCGGCAGACACAGCGACCCGGCGTGCCCGTGGCGTGAGCGCCGCAAGTTCTGTGCGTGGCCCGGTGGCGGTTTGGCGGCTGGCCGCGAGCGTCAAGCAGCGATTCACGCCGGAAGGAGTTGGCTGGGCGTTCTTGCAGCCGTCGCCGCCCCTGGCTGCTGTCGTCGCGCGTCTGCCGACCGCCATCACCTCCATTGACGCCCTTCATGGGAGGCAATGTCGTGCAAGGTTGGTGTGCTAAACGGCGGAGGCAGCGCAAGTGTGGCGGCCCAGGTGTGCGGTGTTGGTGTGGTTGGTGTGGTTGTTGAGGTCGTCGATGTTCAAAGACGGGTTTCAGCGAGGGGTTGCAAGGTAGGGGTGAAAGCCTTTTCCGGCGATATGTCGGGCCAGCAGAGG
This sequence comes from Zoysia matrella, assembly GCA_001602295.1. Classification (NCBI taxonomy): domain Eukaryota; kingdom Viridiplantae; phylum Streptophyta; class Magnoliopsida; order Poales; family Poaceae; genus Zoysia; species Zoysia matrella. The sequence continues at coordinate 4,949 of BCLG01000709.1, read as the reverse complement.
CGACGTCTACGGCTGTCGTGACCCTCTTGGGGGCTCTGTCGTTCTTCCTTGCCTCTGGCAGGATGCTCTAGGTGAAAACCTTGTCTAGGTTTCTCTGGAGTGGTGATGGCGGCGCTGCTATGTCGTGTTCCTCCTTAAAGGCGTTGCTTTGGAAGTGCTTTCTAGCTGTTTATTAAAGATCCATCCCCCTTCGGAACATTGTCATCAGGTCGCTTGAAGTTGTCTGCTGTGGATCAGCTCCGAACTCTCCTGGACATGAAGCTCTCGGCGGTGTTAGGTTGGTGGCTCACTAGTAGGTGTGTGTTGTGTTCCTTCGATCTTTGTTTCGTGTGGTAGGAGGCTGATGCCCTCGCCTCCTCGCTATTCGGTCTCGCTATTCGGTCGCGTTGAGTGCTGCTAGTGCTTTGTCTGTGGTGTGTGGCCACTTAGAATCGATCTAAGTTGGTTTTGGTTGTGTAACTTTGGTTGTAAAGTACTCCTCTTCTTAATGCGAAACATGTCACGTACGAAAAAAAACCAACTTATAAATTGGGAAGGACATGGTATGTATTATTATGTGCATTATCATCTTGTAAAATTTGATTATATTTATATGTAGAGAAGAAAAATATATATTATATTAAGAGTAAATTGAACCAAAATCTTATTTGTAAAGATAAACTGAATGAAAAATAGTTTAGCAGGTTTGACTTAATTTTTTTAAAAGCAAGTTATACTTTATTCAATAAATTTAATTAACTTGATTAATATAAAATTAATATTTATTTATTTGTCATAAATTTATATTTTTAATTTAGTTTACCTTTACAAGTATTAATGACACTTCAAATTAGCAACCTTTATCGATGTGCTTGCGGCAAGAGAAAAGAATTTACGCTGACCATCGGATGAAATAGGAACAGAGGAGATGGACGACTGCTTATCTTGCAGTCGCAGTTCAAACTGCACTGGATATCTGTCCGGTTCGGGGTTTCTATTGGTTTGCGACGCAGACGGCGGCGGAAGCAAGAGCCGCAACGGCGTCGCGGTGGGGTGCCAGAAATATTTGTTTGTTTCCGTTTAAAAAACGTTACGAATTTTTAGAGCACCCTTAGCCCGTGTGGTATGGTTTTTTTTATCGGCTTCTCGATCAGATTGAATTGAAATTATACCAAACAGTTTTATAAAGAGATGTTTATCTTTTTCTTTTAAAGAAGAAGCCGAAGATGAAGCAAGACCTATGAAAATGTGGCTTTTTCGTGGCTCTTTTGTGCATGTAGTATTTTTTTGTTAACTACTTCTACAAAATAGATGAAATAAAAAAATAATGTTCTACCAAACATTTTTTAAAGATCCGAAGTCGAAGCCATAAAAACCTATTTTTTTTAAAAAAACTTGTGCCCTTTTTTAAAGAACCAGAGCTCTACCAAACTTCTCTGGCTTTTTTCCTCCCTCTTGCAAAGGTAGAACTGTCAGCAAGGATCCCCTTTTTTCCTTTTGGAAAGCCAGAATTACCATAGGAACATTATGACCCTTGAAAATTATAGAGCAAATATAGATCCAGGATTAGGCAATCTATTCTTTTTATTTCTCCAAATTCCTGGCTGGCATTGTGAGAATCATCTGTGATGATTTCTACGTTGAAGTTATTCAAAATAAAGGTTTTCTACTATTTTAACAATGTGCAATGATGTGCATGTCATAATCAAAGTTTACAAAACTGTTCAAAACCAGATGGTTTTCGTGATTTTCGGTGAAATCGATCCAGTTCAGTTTTATCGGACGACCGGTTTTCGTTTTGAAAATTTTAAAAAATTAAAAATTCGGAATATCGATGGTAAAATCAATCCAAAACCGGTAAAACTGAAGGGTAAACCGGTGGATTTCAAAATTTGAAACTTGAAAACCGATGAAACCGGAAAAACAGGTGAAACCGCTCGATAAACTAGAAAAACCGATCGATTTTCGATCAAATTTCGTTCAAATTTTGATTTTTTTATTTGAAACAGTTTTTGATCGGTTTTCGCGGTTTTTATTAAACCTCGGCCGGTTTTACCAGTTCAAACAATAACAAAAACCTTGGCTATAATACCATTCCTGTTAGGCTGCTACATTTATCTAGGACGTTGGCAATCAGCAACGAATCATAGTATAAGATTAGCTCAATCTGTACCAGAATAAATTCATATTCAAACGCTCTCAAATCGACATCAACCAAGATTCCATTTGGCGACCAAATATAATATGCACGTGTCACTGAGAAAAACCATTTCAGTATTGATTTACAGTCAGGTGTTTATCAAGTGGATGATTTTCTTTTTAGACTCCGTTTGAAACGCAAGAAACTTTTTTATTTCTACGCTTTTTTCTATAAAATTAAACTGATTTTTGAACAGGCCAGGCTGCTTCATGGGAGAGGGCCGGAAGCGAAGCAAAGCCAAGGTAGCTGCGTCAAAAGGCAACCCGAAAAGCCAACGGGACACGGCAGCAGTAGCAGCCCCAGAACGAAAGCAAGCAAGCGAGGCAGCGAGCAGCTTTCTTCCTGCGACCGCGGCTCAGCCTCTGTATCTGTAACCCAACTGCAGCTCCGCGCGGGAGAAAGTCCGTGCCCACCTGCCAGTGTTCAGCGAGGTCTGTTTCCCTGCCGATTTGTGGTCACTGGTCACTGCCATGGCAATTTGTAGGTCAAGCAGGAAGCGACTCCTCCAGCTCAAAGCTCCAATTTGTAGAGGGTAACAATTACTCCCTTCTTAAATCGTTGTCACCAATTTTAGTACTACATTTTAAACTAGATTTTTTTTTCAATGACATCGATTTGAGAACGAAGGGAGTATAAATACTATACTAGGCTTGTTCTTACAGTAATATTCGCGAACCAGCCCCGGGGTCACAGCAAGGAAGAGCGGCCTAATTACATTACGGGAGTGGTATTGGATAGGGAAGGCATCAAGGCAGAGGCTCCTCTGAATCTCCCAGCCGTGACAAATGGAGGTAAGCATCCGTCCCTGCGAAAAGGATGTAATGTTGTTATATTTATACTGGCAACACGCAATATTGTAAAATTCAAACAGATTTGCAGCTGTGCATCATTCACACCGATTGAATGTCGTGAAATCAAGTGGAACATGACCGTACCATATCCTTCCATAGAGATGATTTGCAAGTCGCCGCCAAAATATCGAGCATAAAGGCGACTGATTGGGAGCCCAAAACCGTATCCGGCCATACTTGATCCTTCGTTAGGCCCATCTAGCTCAGGTGGATTCTTTGCAGTGCTATACAGATATGTGAAAATTCTGGGGAGACCACTCCTTGGTATCCCACCGCCTTCATCACTAACCTGCATTACCAAAACATTAAAAATTAAGCACACCTTGATTTTTCCATCGTAATTGTTTTGGATGAATTTACAATAAGGCAGACCCTACAGTAATATAATAATGACCAACAAGTTAACTGGCAAAGAAAACATAAAGAGAGAAGTATATGTATCACTTGACACTGCAAACTGAAACAATCAGCCTAAGTTAATTGCTATAATATTGAAAATTAGAATTAAGAAAATCTAGAAGAGTATTCCAAGTCTGAACTTAAATGGTTCTAGTTACAAGGTATAATTGCAAAAGGTGCATCAGACTTAGCATATATCCACTGAAAGCTAAGCGAACATTATAAACTGAAAGCAACATAGCATAAATCCATGTACAGGACAAATATCAGTGGGAAGTTCCATTAAAAGCACCAGATTCCCAGATATCAACTTTAATTATAAGTTGATGAGCCTATGCTGTTTACAAATGACTAATTGTAGGTGATGCCACAGACTAATACCTTGATTGTAACATCCTCTTCTCCATCAGCAACTACAATTCTAACTGGAGGAACATCTTTGTCAGAGTTCATATATCGTTCCTGTACAGCGCGAAGGGAGTTCTTCACCAATTCAAATAACATGAGATGCAGGTGTGATGCAACATATCTGCATTAGATGAAGTCAAAGGGTAAGTCTTTTTTTTAATTATTTTCGAGATCTAAGAGTGAGTTAGTTATAAGATCAATATCATGGATGAAACAAAATTGAACATCTAAAAAGTACAGACTATGTGTTTTATAAAAGGCATCTAAATTGAATACAAGACATGTATCACGTGAAAACAATCACAGAAAGTGTAATATGATATTCCTCGATCACAAGATATCCACAAAAGTAACTCATGAGGGATTATGTATGAGACTTACGGAAATGTAAAACTTGGATCACCATAAATGTTGATATCAGGAGCTGATCCATATTCCCTCAAACAAATTGAACGGGCATCCTCACAGGCAATTTGTGCCATATGTACAGGTGACAATCTTGTATTAATGAGGCCTACGACACCAGGCTCGGGATTAGGATCATGCAAAGCCACATGCTGCCCTGAAAATAAGAAAGATTGTAATTCAGTTGAAGTACATAACAAAAGTAAACAGTACTACTAGACTTTGCTATCACTCATATGACCTAGGACCTAAAGATATGGCCACGAAATTAGTACCACATATCAATTTGAAACATATATGGTATTATAGCTAATGTAAAGTGGGAGTTTCAAAACATAGAACCAAGGATAAAAAGATTGGCACCTGACACAAAGATTTACATTGGACTTTAGTATGTGTCACTACTTCGTTTTAGGGGCAGAGTACAATAAGTTACTGAATTGTCCACTAAATAAATAAGTAATTAAGATGAGATTTGATATAGCCTGCCAAAGAATTAATCTAGTCAAGAATATATATGAAGGTTACAAACCTATCAGCATACGGATGCCAATTCTTGACATGTAGAACCGATCAAGGAAATCATCTATCTCATCAAATCCTGGGTGCACCTTCCTTGTGTTGCCCAGTTCCTTCCTCAGCTGTTGCACTCCCAAAGCCATTGTTGGGACTACATTATTGTGCCGCACCTTGATCATTTTGATCAT